>JARPMJ010003329.1:75000-90000 GCA_033366665.1 Phoxinus dragarum
CAGGGATGCCAACGCAACCGAGGAGCTTCAGGTAAACTTCACTGATCAGCTCATCAGGTGTCATCCATCATGTGACCGATGCCAGTCAACACACAAGACATGATCATCTCAGTGAGAACTCAGTGGTGGGCGGCACAGGATGACATCATTATTTTTGACCCGGAACACCACAAGTGTAGTAACATGGTGGATAAAACCACCCAAAAAAGTGCAGAAATTATCATAACTTTTTTTTAGGAAGTTGTTACACCCTGTGTGAGCAAAGTCAATCCGTTTTAGTTCAATGCGCTATCATCTACAAGCATTTTCAGGGGGAAATCCTCTGACTGGAATACAGTATGAGGGCTAAATATATCAACACTCCCAGTTTCTGTTCATTTATCTCGTGTCTGAATGTGTGTGTGTGTGTGTGTGTGTGTGTGTTCCTCCAGAACGCTCTGGACTCGGCCAGTGTGGACGTGGACGACACACTCCAGCTCCATCTGAACATCAGCACGCTGAAGAGCAAAGACCACATCATCGAGTTCGTCCCGGCGCTGTCGACGCTCACCGATCACGTGCGCTACGCCATCGAGTACGGCAACGACGACGGCCTGTTCCTGATGAACCAGAAGCACGGCGTCAGCTACCTGCACACGTCCAAGAAGAAGCCTCTCCAGCCGGGTGTGTATTCCCTGCAGATCCGCAGCGTGGGCCGGGCCGGAGGACTCGAGCCGGGGGACTCGGACTACCTCAGCGCGCAGCTGGGACACGCTCTGCTCATGCGAGTTCAGATCGTGCTGCACTGATCCAGCAAACACACAGACTGCCGCCAAAGCTACGGCCAAAGACCAGCACCTTCCTCTCCACTAGCGCTGCGCGATTAATCGCAATGAAACCGCACGCGATTTGGCAAAGACTGCGATTATTTTATGCACGACTGATCGGTAGTAAACACGGCTCCATCTGAACACCAGAGGGCGTCACACACACGCCAAATATGCCCCGCAGAAGTACGATAACACACATCATTCCATAAAATCCCAATGAGCATCACACTCGCTGAATAAACAGAAGATTGAAGCGCTTTGATTAAACATGACTAATAAACACACGACTGCCTTATTCTGTGTAAGAAGCACATCATCTCACAGAAGGAGGAGCTCAACTGTCTCTCTCTCTCACACACACACACACACAGAAGGATGAGCTCAACTGTCTTTCTCAAACGCACGTTATAAGCGACTCAAACTCAGAGCTTTCAGAGTGAGCCGTGTTTACTGAGCCGATCATCACTGACAAGCTGCGCAGAACATATCATCGGTTTAAGTGTGATTACATGGAAATTGCGATTAATCGTGCAGCCCTATTCTCCATCATACGCTCGCATCCCAATATAGACGCTGTGGAGAAACGGACGCGAGCCGAAGAGCCTCGCTCGCCCCGCTCTCTCTCTCTCTCTTTCTCTCGCCGCTCAATCTATCGCATCTTACTCGCTCCTGCTGCACTGCACAAAATGCTCTTAAAGGGACAGTTCGCCCAAAAAAGAAAGTTAGCCCATGATTTACTCACCCTGAAGCCATCCTAGTGTATATGACTTTATTCTTTCAGACGAACACTGAGTTATATAAAGAAATGTCCTGCTCTTCGAAGCTTTATAATGGCAGTATATTTTTTGAAGTTCATAAAAGTGCATCTGTCCATCATAAAAGTGCATCTGTCCATCATAAAAGTGCATCTATCCATCATAAAAGTGCATCCATCCATCATAAAAGTGCATCTGTCCATCATAAAAGTGCATCTATCCATCATAAAAGTGCATCTGTCCATCATAAAAGTGCATCCGTCCATCATAAAAGTGCATCTATCCATCATAAAAGTGCATCTGTCCATCATAAAAGTGCATCCGTCCATCATAAAAGTGCATCTGTCCATCATAAAAGTGCATCTGTCCATCATAAAAGTGCATCTATCCATCATAAAAGTGCATCTATCCATCATAAAAGTGCATCTGTCCATCATAAAAGTGCATCTGTCCATCATAAAAGTGCATCTATCCGTCATAAAAGTGCATCGGTCCATCATAAAAGTGCATCTATCCGTCATAAAAGTGCTCCGCAGGCTCTGGCGTTCATGTAAGAAAAATATCCACATTTAAAACTTTGACTAAAATAACTAGAATGACATTTTTTAATATAACTCAGATTGTGTTTGTCTGAAAGAATAAAGTCATATACACTAGGATGAGTTGAGAGTGAGTAAATCATGGGCTAACTTTCATTTTTGGGTGAACTGTCCCTTTAAACAGTGTTTTTGGCTTGTTTTCTAGTACAGATATATAAACGTTCTTAAATCAAGACACTTGAAAAGCAAAATGACTTGAGATAGTCTTGGTTTCTGAAATGGTTGCTTAAAACAACAAAAGATAACTACTAATGACAATCAGAAAAAGACAAACTTAAAGAGGTCCTATTGTGTGTTCAGTGTGTAGTGTTGCTGATGATCATGAGTTCTCTATATCAGTGTCAGTGTTTCTGAACTCCTGAAACGCCTCCATTGTAGTCTCGAGTTTCTCCCGGGAACGAACACGCCACTATATTCCTCATTATAATAATTCATACGCAGAATAAAGGAGCGGGGCCTGGTTGAGAGGAGCCGCAACAATGGAGAATATGAGGAAAATAATCAACATTCAAGCAGGAAAACCTGTTCTATAGAGCCTGAACACCACATCACGACTGTAAAAGAGCATAATGGTTCCTTTTTAAATAACAATACATTTACTTGAGAAGCTAAATGACTTAAAGACCCCCGCAGTCAATCATTTATCCCCAAAATTACATATTTAAACGTTTTTCCTTTTGGAAAAAAAATGTCTTCATGCCTTAAAATATCTTGACTGTAACTCGACACCCTTGCCTCATTTAGTATGCGTAGTTCTATGAATATGCAAATGAGCCCCGCCTCCACTCACTCACTCACTCAGAGATCCACTGGTGGACGATCACACGTTGATCTGATTGGTCAAGGTAGTGTGTGACGTCAGAAACACCAGCGATTTCACACCGTGTTTTTGAGACTGTCTTCGGTTCACTGCAGTTTTAAGCAGAAAATACTCAGCAATGCTGTCCACTTATGAACTTACACATGATTAAAGCGTATTAATAACACCACAGACACATAAACTACATTAAAAGCTGGATTCTCACCACTTTTAAGATATATTTGTTAGTTTTAAGCACAAACGCGCATAATTCTGAAACATTTTTCAGTAAGCCAGACGTAATATCTTCAGCCATGTTGCTTCTCCAGTAAATGTGTCTTGATTCAGGAACGTTTATGTGTGTGTGTGTGCTGGAAAACGAAAGGAAGAGCCTCATGTTTGGCAGTGAGCGCATTGATCATGCACTGTAGTAATCGTGTAAAGCGGCTGACCGACGCTTCTGTTCTCCTGCAACTATACTACATGTAATTTAAGTGTGTGTATACTGTAACCGTGTCACTTTGTTACTCGCGATGTAAACTAGAGGACCCCTGGAACGGAGGGGTTTGTAATGGTGCTTCTTATAATGACCAACTACTTGTAAACTGTGTTTCTGTGACTCGATGCACTGAGGTCTCGCGGCCACACACACTTCCACACACACGCCGTCGGCCTCGGCCTGGAGAACCACGTCTTCACACTCGTGAGGGGTTTAGTTGTACATTCACAATAAAAACATATTTTTGGTTGTTTGGGTCGACTCGACCGCTTGCCTTGATTTCAGAACTCGCTCTGGCGGTTCCTCCTCACATTCAAGAGTCACATGACCACTATTGTAAACCAGTTGTATTGGTAATACTGTGGCATTTACCCAGTAAAGCCTGACATATGAAATAATAGTCAGATAAATCTAATTATTTTAGACTATATAAGTTTGCATATGCGTGTATCATATTTGATACATCAGGCCTTTATATGGCTCATATATTGGAAATATGAAGGAAAAATCAGCTAAAAATATGCAATTTAGTGTATATTTATATGGACAAAAAGTGATGAAAAAGAGAATGAGATTTTATAACAATACAGCAGATACTCACCTAATATGCATATAAATATCAATATATGCCAATTATGTCTTCGTAAGATGATATTTAAATGCATAGTTTTATGAACTGTATAAAGCAATGCAATACAATGAACAATTAAACCTTCCTCAAAAGCCTGATGATCATATTTGATATTTTCTAATAAATTATGTCTGGATAATCAAATAAACCTGTTAATAAGTTGAAATATTACCAATAATATCAAAGTTATGTTTACTTGACAGACTAAATTATTATTTAGGAGATTGAGTGCGACAGGAAAGTTTCTGTATCAAATAACAAGGTTTTATGTATTTTGAGGTATAATTAATGTTCTTTAAGCACAACGGTGTATATCAGAACTACAGTATTACAATATTGTTTACATGAGCAGTTTATCTTGCTTATCTCAACAAAAATCATGAAATATTTGATGTTTTTTATAAACTGCCACTATTAATGTAAGGGTTTAAGAGTAAAACCTGTCGTGTGTTCAAGATTATGTGCAAAATGCAAATAGTAGATATTAAAATATCAGAAACACTTTATAATAAGGTCATTAGTCAATCCATGAACTACCAATGAGCCAGTGTTGGTGTTCACAGTGCTGTTAACTACTAATGTACGGTTCATGTTCACTAATTAAGTTTAACAAATGTAGCCTTACTGCAAATATCACCAAACATAATCATGAGTAACGCTAAATCAATGTAAAATAAAGCCACTCCTGTAGAAACGCCAGTAAAACATTCACAAATGTTCCAGTGAACAGCAAATTAGTTTATTTTAATGAATACAGTAATGTAGAAATAATTCTGGGTAACAGACGATGTGAACATAGAGAAAGTGAACATATAAATGTCATTAAAACACTCAGAAGGTACAGTGAAGTAATCCAATGGGAACACTTTACAATAAGGTTTCATTAATTAACCTGATCAGTCCTTCTACAGCATTTATTCATATTAATGATAATCATGTACTAAGTACTTCACTAAGATCAAAAGTAAACGCACGGTGAACTAACGAACAATACGGCAAGAAGTGTAACGCTCATGGTTACTTATAGTAAAGTGTTCCCAGTTAAAACATTTCAAGAAGTATTTTGATTGTTGAGTTTCAGTTGGTGCCGGTGGAGCCGAAGCCGCTTGCTCCTCTCACGGTCTCATCCAGCGTCTGCAAGAGGAGAACATGAGGTCAGTGTGTGTGTGTGTGTGCAGATGCGGGATCAGAGGCGGGTTATGAGGTTCACCTGTAACTCCTGCAGCTCCGGGGTAACAGATCCTCTCGCAGATCAGCTGAGCGACGCGCTCGCCCTTCTTCACTGCGGGACACATGCAGGACATTAATCACTATAGATGATTTTAATAACTATAGAGGATATTAATAACTACAGATGATGTTTCCCTTCTTCACTGCGGGACACATGCAGGACATTAATCACTATAGATGATTTTAATAACTACAGATGATGTTTCCCTTCTTCACTGCGCGGTTCTCTCACCTTCGAACGTCTCTTTGCTGAAGTTGAACAGCACGACTCCCAGATTCCCCCTGTAGTCCTCGTCCACCACGCCGGCTGTGGACACATTACACACGTCAGACTACTCATGATACTCATTCTGATGTCATCAGTGACGGCCGCGAGCGAGACGTACCGCCCACATCGATGAAGTGCTTCACCGCGAGACCCGAGCGAGGAGCTGCAACACAAACACAGCGGGACAATCAGAGCGCGCACGCACACATGTGGGCGGGGCTTACAGTCTGCTTGGATGGTTTTGATTAAAAAAAAAAGAAGAAATAGCCACAATTACGATAAAAAGTTTAATTTTAATGTTTTTAACTCATGATTATGACATACATCAATTTCGACTTCATCACATAATTATGATTTATTAGAAATTATGAGATAAAAAGTTTTGCATGTCATAGTTATGAGGAAAAAGTTGAAATTGAGAAAGTCATAAGTTAAAATTTGCAAAACCTTGACCTACTAAATCAATATAATGTATAATTATTGTGTTAATTTCAACTTTCCCCCCTAATAATTATGACGATACACCACAATTTTGACTTTAATCTCACAATTGTCATAATTATGACTTATTAGAAATTATGAGATAAAAAATTTGGCATGTCATAAATATGAGGAAAAAGTTTAAATTAAGAGTCAAAGTCAATTTGCAAAGTCTCGAATGACAAAGTCATAATTGTGAAATTAAAATTAAGTTTGTCATAATTTTGTTTTATAATGTCGTAATTGTAAATGAACTCATACTAAATCAAAATTATGACTTAATGTACAATTATGAGGGAAAAGTCAAAATTAGATGTTGAAATTGTGACCTACTAAATCAAGATTGTGATAATTTCAACTTTTTCCCTAATAATTATGACTATACCACAATTCCGACTTTTTAAATCTCAGAATTACACATAATTTTGATTTGGCATGTCATAGTTATTAGTTTTATTTAATAATTTCGACCTTTTTCCCCTCATTATGATTTAGCATGTCATAATTATGACTTGTGTGTCATTATTAAGATTTACCAAAGTATGATTGTTTTCTTGTGTGGTGGAAATGTATGGACTCTATATAGTGTGTCCTGACACGTGACTCGCTCACCTACTCTTCCGTAATACCCGCGCGGAACCGCGATCTGGATATCAGTCTTGACCAGAGCTTTGTCCATCGGCCCGATGCTGTAGTCATATGCACTGAAACACACACACACACACACACACACACACACACATCATCGCCACCACCACGTGCATTAAACCACCAGTAACCACTGGAAATCCAAGTGCTTTCTGCAGGTTTAAAGATGTCAATCCACATTGTTCTGATAAAAGAGCTGCAGTGCATGAATGTAAGCGCGTGCACGGCGCTGAGAATCACCTGTACAGGTCGAATCCCGCGGCTCGGTTCGATCCTCGGCTCGGTGTCGTGGCGTTTTCTGTCAGTTTGGCGAATTTGAGCACCTTTAGTTCTTCGTGTCCGTTCACTGCATCACTCTTGCTTCTCTTCTGCGGCGACACCGCTTCTGTAACTTCAGAGCAGGGCATTTTACTGACGAGCGCGTGCAGATCCAACCTCGCGGCAAAAGTGAGTGTATGTTGTGGTTCTGAGAGCGCCAGAATCTCGCGCGCATTTCTTTTTGAACGAGCCCACCGCGGGAAACGATCTGAGTGGGTACTGCTAAGGCGTCATAACGTCGTCACAGCAGAATGAATGTGTTATTGTTAAATCAGTTGTCGTTAATAAATTATATAACGAAATGTATTTATTAGATTTTCATTCCCTTTGTCAATGTACCTATATCACATTTCAGCAGTCGAATCACATCTTTATTCAATAATAAATTAGAGAGTTAACTGATTTAATGATAGCCACTGCTAAAATGAAGTCCAACGGATGCAGTCAGATATTAACGGTCTATATTTCGCTTTAGTTTCTATAAAGCTGCTGACCTCTGAACACAACCCCATATAAACCGCGAACAGCAGCGACAGACACACTCCGAACCATCATCTTCAAACGCCATTTGTGTTTGTGGCATTCTGGGATTTGTAGTTTTTTCCCATCATGTTGTCTGTGTAGTTCTTGAAGGCTGTAACGGTCGTTTAAACCGGACTCACCTTCCATCGCGACTCTCGAACGCGGTTCAGTTGATTCGGAGTGACGCGGAATCACGTGAATGTGAAGCTGTTTATTCTGAGGGAGAAACTCGACACGACGGCGTCCTGTCAGCGTTAAAGACTCAGGTGAAATTTATTAGTTCTTCTGATAATAACCCTGATCTGAACTTTATGGAACCCCGTTTTCGCCACAAAAACATGCTTTTGTAATTCATAATGACATAAAAAGTCGAAATTTGTCGCTTGATTATTACACTAAGTCATAATTATGAGATTAAAACATCGAACATATGAGTTTGTCAAAATTTCGACTTTTTAAGTCACAATTTCGACTTTTTATCTCATAATTATGACTGCAGTCATAATAAATTATTCAATCAGGCATATCACACAAACAGTAACTTAAGAGGGAAACATATCACTTTTACTATTGAGACATTAAAATGGATTTTCCAAAACTTTATTTACTGTGAGAAAACATTTATGTCATTGAATTTGAATATATAACATGAAATAATTTCACACAAATTTTTCCCAGTACCACAGAAATATAAATAGGATTAACAAGATAATATCATAATGGGGCTGTCAGTATATTTACAAAAACATGATACTTTCATTGATCATTCTGAATAATTTGACACTAAAGTGCTTTTATTCTGTTAACCACGCATGTCCAGTAGGGGGCAGGATAGAGCTTAGATATTTTAAATAATATGCAACAATGTTTAAATCAGAAGTGTGCTGTTTATATCACATGCTAAATACTTTTTATTTAGCATTTTTAATGTGACTTATATATAAAATGTCTGGTGAAATATACGTCAAAATAAATGATACACATATGCATACTGCAGAAATAGCACGAGTAGTTGGGTAGTATGCTGTGTGTGTGTGTGTGTGTGTGTGTGTGTGTGTGTGTGTGTGTGTGTGTGTGTGTTCAAGAGTAGTAGGTCAGCACACTCTGGTGGTTTCCACGGATCAGGAGAGTCGGCGGGAGATTCTTGGTGAGCGCGTCCAGCCAGGCCATGTACAGGTAATCTGAAACTGAGCCTTTACGGGCGATGGGCATGCTCCTGAAACACACACACACACACTGTGTTACTCACAGGATCAGCGTACCGACACACACACACACTGATGAGGATGTGACTTACACCACCACGAGTTTCGCAGCTCTGGAACTCTCCTGAAGAAGCTCGTTCAGGCGCACCTGCCGGATCGTCTGCAGACACACATGATTGTTCAACACGTGGAAGGGAACACGCTGTTATATGTATTAAAAATGTACTTGAGGTGTTTTTAGTACAATACTAATACACTATAATGCATGTTTAATATATTTAACAGTACGTCTCTTTCACCTGGGAGATGTGTAAAACCTGGTGACCTCAAGGGGGCGCTGTTTCTTTTAAAATACGCAAATAATTAATAAACCAAATAATTATAATATTTATAATTGATGGAATACTTATTAATTTAGGGGTCCGTGGCAGAATCATGCATTCATCTGTTTGTTCATTTGGTTTTAGTAATTTGGGATGTTTCGATTTACCGGTACACTTTTAAACTAATGTTGCATTCTTTTTTCTCTTCAGTGAAACGAACTGTCTGAAACTTTTCTTTTTGTGCAAGAGTAAAGTGTGAAATATGATGTTCTTCCTCAGAGATTCTGTCTCGTTTTCCGAGAAATATAATCTTGTTTCCCTTTGAATTAGGTTTATATTTCAAAAAAAAAAAAAAAAAAAGGTTTATATTTCTGACTCCATTGGCAGATAATTTGTGTGTGTGTGTGTGTGTGTGCGAGCGTGTGTGAGAGTGTGTGTGTGTGTGTGTGTGTGTGTGTGTGTGTGTGTGTGTGTGAGTGTGTGAGTGTGTGTGTGTGTGTGTGTGCATGTGTGTGTGAGTGTGTGCGTGTGCGTGTGTGTGTGTGAGTGTGAGTGTGTGTGAGTGTGTGTGTACCTTCTCCTCGAAGGTGTCGAGCTCGACGTCGGTGATCTTCCAGGGATGTTCTCTCCTCAGAGCCTCGGCCTGTGCCGTGTCCTTCGAGCCCTCGTGCAGACGGAACGGCTCGATCATGTCCTGGAACAGTTTCCAGCTGCACACACACCAGCGGTGAGTGAACGCACATCAAACGAGGATTGTAAGTTATTGAGTGAGTTTTTGCATGCGTACCTCTCTGCACTGGGCCTGACGTTCAGGTCTGAGATAACTTGGATGTCGTCGCATTTGATCCTGAACTTCTTCATGAGCAGCTGCATTCTGGAGGTGAACACACACACACACGGTTACAGTGAACACACACGGGTTAGTAGCATCTGTCTGTCAATCTATAGCTTCAGTGTCATGTGACTCCTGTCGATCTATAGCTTCAGTGTCATGTGACTCCTGTCCATCTATAGCTTCAGTGTCATGTGACTCCTGTCGATCTATAGCTTCAGTGTCATGTGACTCCTGTCTATCTACAGCTTCAGTGTCATGTGACTCCTGTCGTTCTATAGCTTCAGTGTCATGTGACTCCTGTCGATCTATAGCTTCAGTGTCATGTGACTCCTGTCGTTCTATAGCTTCAGTGTCATGTGACTCCTGTCCATCTATAGCTTCAGTGTCATGTGACTCCTGTCGATCTATAGCTTCAGTGTCATGTGACTCCTGTCTATCTACAGCTTCAGTGTCATGTGACTCCTGTCGTTCTATAGCTTTAATGTCATGTGGCTCCTGTCGATCTATAGCTTCAGTGTCATGTGGCTCCTGTCGTTCTATAGCTTCAGTGTCATGTGACTCCTGTCGTTCTATAGCTTCAATGTCATGTGGCTCCTGTCTATCTACAGCTTCAGTGTCATGTGGCTCCTGTCGTTCTATAGCTTCAGTGTCATGTGACTCCTGTCGATCTATAGCTTCAGTGTCATGTGACTCCTGTCTATCTACAGCTTCAGTGTCATGTGGCTCCTGTTGATCTATAGCTTCAGTGTCATGTGGCTCCTGTCGATCTATAGCTTCAGTGTCATGTGGCTCCTGTCGTTCTATAGCTTCAGTGTCATGTGACTCCTGTCGATCTATAGCTTAAGTGTCATGTGACTCCTGACGTTCTATAGCTTCAGTGTCATGTGACTCCTGTCGTTCTATAGCTTCAGTGTCATGTGACTCCTGTCCATCTATAGCTTCAGTGTCATGTGGCTCCTGTCGTTCTATAGCTTCAGTGTCATGTGACTCCTGTCGTTCTATAGCTTCAGTGTCATGTGACTCCTGTCGTTCTATAGCTTCAGTGTCATGTGACTCCTGTCTATCTACAGCTTCAGTGTCATGTGACTCCTGTCGTTCTATAGCTTCAGTGTCATGTGACTCCTGTCTATCTACAGCTTCAGTGTCATGTGACTCCTGTCATTCTATAGCGTCAGTGTCATGTGACTCCTGTCGATCTATAGCTTCAGTGTCATGTGACTCCTGTCGTTCTATAGCTTCAGTGTCATGTGACTCCTGTCGATCTATAGCTTCAGTGTCATGTGACTCCTGTTGATCTATAGCTTCAGTGTCATGTGACTCCTGTTGATCTATAGCTTCAGTGTCATGTGACCGATACCGATGGCAGATGCCAGTATCTAATTTAAAGATAGTAAAAACCGATGCATAATTGCTGAAAAATTAAATATTTACTAAATTAGAAATAAATCAACTGAAAAGGAATTATATATTTAAAAAAAATTGTATTTGAAAAAAAAATATTTGTAAAAATAAACAAACTTATATTTTAGATGGCAAGTTCTTGATTCTGTAATCCAAAAAAACCTAAATTTTCACGTCAAAGAAACTGTTAAAGAAAATGACACATCGGCCGAACAGAGAAACTTATCGGTTAATGCCGATATATTAAAATGTCAAATATCGGCAGATATGTCGGTCAACACTAATATTTACTAAATTGCAGTATAAATAATTAATTTGAAAATGAAAATATAAAAAAAAACTTGGACTTCAGACAGTGAACTAATGAAGACAAAGAATCAATGCTTTCACAATAAAAGTCCTCTCACAATTTCAAAATAAAAGTCGACACATTAGCCAGAGGAACTTATTAGCGATGCAATAATTAAAAAAGCTAAATATCGGCCGATATATCGGTCGGGCACCAGCTGACATACTCGTCTTTATCCTGCTGGATGCGCTCGGGCTGCCCGGCGATGAAGATCCTGAGTTTGCAGTCTTTCCACTTCTTGCGTGTGGTCAGAATGTGAGGCAGGAGCAGCGTGAGACCTGCACACACACACACACACACACACACACACCGTCACACTGTGAGCTGGCAGGACAGGAGGCGGCGGCAGGGCTTCTGCTCACCTCCGTCGTCGAACAGCCACCACACGTCGATCGTGCCTTTGCCCTGCTTCCTCTTGAACTGGCTGCTGGCCTCCACCAGACGCTGGTTCATCTTCGCCAGGTCGGATGTGCGAGGAACATCCAGAGACACTGAAGAGCAGGAAAACACATATTCCTGTAGTGCTCCAGTTAGGGCTGCACAATTAATCGAATTTTAATCACGATTACGATTTTGGCTTCCCACGATCAAATTCGCGTGATCGCGCGATATTTTAAATGCGTTATTCTGTTCATAGAACGCTCCATATGAAAGTTTTTTTTTTTTTTTGCAAAGCCAATCTAGCGCTGGCTCCATAACGAGCCAATAATCAGAGTTGTTCCCTGCACCGCACAGCTTAGTTTCTAGATGTAGAAACTAGAATGTTTTGCCGGACTGGACAAAAGCGAAGCGAACTCTGGACAAAAGCGAAGCGAACAATAGTGCGCGAGAGAGACTGAGGGCCCCATTTTGCACCCAGCGCAATTGACTTTGTACACCGCCGCATGTATCATTCCTATTCTGCACCCGCGCACAGCGGACTCTTCCCTCCACAGACGCACGTCGGTAAATTAGGGAATGAACTTGCGCTCGCGGGGGCGGTTCAGTGAAGAGAGGAGTGTGTTATAATAGCGATCCGCCGTTATAATAGCAATCCGCCGTTATAATAGCAATCCGCCGTGGAACAAGCGCGCCGGCTCTTAAAGGGAATGTGAGAGGACGCTCTGATTGGTTTATTTCACGTTACGCCCAAACCACACCTATTAATAATGAAGCGACTTCAGACCAACCCTTTTTACATTTGCGTCGGGCGCAAGAGTCGTTTATCCCGCCGGGAAAATAGCAACAGTGCCGGGATCCGCCCACAAAGTTACTTGCGCTTTGCGCTTTGACACTTGCGTTTCAGAGCGTTAAAATAGGGCCCTGAGTGTGCCTGTGCGCGAGCGATAGTGCGCGAGAGACTTCAAATAACAATGACAGAATTGTATTCACTGACATCGGGATCCCGCTTACATGGCTACCTTCCAAATAAATCAATAATTTGGCACAAAATATTGATTTAAAAAGGAGTGTATTGATTTAAAATCGATTGTATTGCTTCCGTGTCCATGACAACGCTCTGTTTTTCATGGCGACGGTGTGTTATCAAGAAATAACAGACTGCATTCTACATTAGAATTTAACCAAGCCATGTAATAATAGGTAATAATAATTATAACAGAAGATAATATCTCTAGTCTATCCTAATAATTATTATAAATTCAATGTATATAATATATAAATACAATTTAAAATATTAATAAATTATTTATTTTTATTTATTCTGGAGATGCACTGAATTTTGGTGAATAAGAGGACCCATTTTATTTTGATGCACATATTTGTACATTAGCAGGAAATGTAGCACAATATGGATGTAAAAAGCAGTTATAATTAGCCTATGTGACAAATCAACAAATAATCGTGATAATTAATCGTGATCTCAATATTGATCAAAATAATCGTGATTATCATTTTGGCCAAAATCGTGCAGCCCTAGTTCCAGTGCAGGAAAATCAGTGATGAAAACATCATCAAATATGAGACAAATTCTCAAATATGAGACAAGTGGCGCTATAGTTCCGGATGTATTTGGTGTAAATATTTATTAGTGCTGGTCAATGATAAATTGCGATCAATCACATCCAATGTTTGTGTTTACATAATATATGTGTGTGTGCTGTGTATAATTATTTTGTATATATAAATACACATATGCATGTATATATTTAAGAAATATTTACATGTATATACTATATATATAAATATATATATATATATATATATATATATATACAGGTGAAACTGCCAACAAAAATTATATGGTGCAAAAGTTCATTTATTTCAGTAATTCAACTTAAAAGGTGAAACTAATATATTATATAGACTCATTACATGCAAAGTGAGATATTTCAAGCCTTTATTTGTTATACTTTTGATGATTATGGCTTACAGCTTATGAATAGCTTTTCATAATATTCTAATTTTGAAATTTAAATAAATTTGAATAAGCCATAATCATCACAATTATAACAAATAATGGCTTGAAATATCTCACTTTGCATGTAATGAGTCTATATAATATATTGGTTTCAGCTTTTAAGTTGAATTACTAAAAAAATAAATGAACTTTCGCACCATATTCTCATTTTTCCAGTTTCACCTGTTTAAATATATATGCATGTGTGTGTATTTATATATACAAAATAATTATACACAATACACACACATCTATTATGTAAACACAAACTTTTATTTTGGATGTGATTAATAGTTGCCCAGCGCTAGTTAATATACTTGTGGTTTATTAGGCTGTGATTTCAGACATCGGCACAGAAGACAGATTAGGGTTTAATGAGCCGTTTGGAAGGCGAGCGTCTGCCACGTCATGTGACAGAGCGACTGACTGTGTTTCGGAAGCGGCGGGTGAAGATAAAGACGATGGTAGATGCAGACAGAGCCGAGTCTGCAGCGTCTGAGCTCATCACGCCTGATACAAACACCCCCGTGCGTGAGAGAGTTCAGAGACTGTTAATTACAGCGCCGCTAACGGCTTTACTGAGGCACGCTTAATCAGGCTTTATCCGGACACCGCAAAACATGCTTTTCTGACTCAGTGTTGTGGTCTTGTTTCCAGTCCAGACATCTAAACACTCTTAATCAAGATGCACTTACTAGATGAGTGAAATTACATTATTATGTCCTGTTTTCTAGGGGAATTAATCAAAATAAAGTGAGTTTTTGCTTAAAACAAGCAAAATTATCAGCCAATGGGGTCAGAAAATTAATCTAGTTTCTGTTTGGTTATTTTTCTGACCCCATTGGCTGATAATTTTGCTTGTTTTAAGCAAAAACTCACTTTATTTTGATTAATTCCTCTAGAAAACAGGACATAATGTAATTTCACTCAT
>JARPMJ010003330.1:0-95446 GCA_033366665.1 Phoxinus dragarum
ATCAACGCCCCGCCCTCACTCTCCCCCAGAATGCTCTCTCCCTGCACTTTTCAAGTGGCCTATGTCTGCTCTGTTCCTCCGCTCCTGCTCCAATTTTTATGTTTGTTGATTGCAGTACGACAATTGTATTTAAAATAAAGTAAATACAATCTCCTCAGTCCTCCGAAGATCCCGAAAAAAAAGTCAGTTGGTGCTTCAGTGACTACTTTGCTCCGAGAACCTGTCAATCACAGCTGTCAATCATGACGTTGCACCACCGTTTTTATAGCATCACGTAACTAACTAAAAACAAACTTATTTTAAAAACAGACACTTGAACTTACATCAGCGACAGCGTGATTAAAAACGACAGCAAATGACAGAAACCACCTTTGGAAAAAATATATTTGAAGTGTAATTTAATTGTTTAGTTGGTCTCACGTCCTGTTGAATAACATGGGGAGGCGGGGTTTATGACCTATACTAGGACCAGTCTCCGGGGGGCGATCGAGACGCTTTGGCTTCACTTTTCAGGGCTTGTCTGGCACGCTTGGCTGCGGTAGGCTAAGGCTGCATCTACTTATACTACGCCCTAAAAGTATGTAGGCCTACTCTTTTTGTGAAGAAAAAGTACATAATTTTGAGTGTGTAGCAAAAGAGTAGGCAAGTTTTGGGACATACTACTTCGTCATCTTTAACGGACAGATCTGTGTGCATCCTGTCAGTAAACTGCCCTGTCAGTCATCTTGTCACAGTTAAAATCCTCCATTCAATCTTAATAAATTTCCTACCGTTTCGGAGAGAAATGTAGTACACGTTCATCTGCCAGTCGCGGGACTTTCATGCGGAGACTCTCCTCATGTGTTTTCAATTTGAATGTAATGATGCATTTAAAAGTTAATGGCTAAACGTGTCTTTACAAAAGGTCATAAGCTGCTGCAGATGCAATATAATGTGGACAACATTGAATAAATACATTTTCGTCAGGTTAGATACTGATAATTAATCACTCAAACCTCTTTATCTAAACCTCTCTACATAACCGCCAGACTCGCGTCCTCCATGTCTGTAGTTTTTTTTAACACTTTTCACTCATGTTTGTAGTTCTAACCGAATCCTCGTCCAATGCACGATGGGTTGTGAGCGATATCAGCCGTTAGAGTGTTCATCGATCTGCACTTCAGATTCTGACCGGAAATAGTAGACCATCCGGGTATCTTTGGAACACTTATTTCGACATACTATGATTTGGAACGTACTAATTCTACTTTCGAATACTATTTAGGACGGATAGTATGCGAATTGGAACGCAGCCTAAATTATTTACGACAGCGGTAATGAACAATTCCGCTTCCAACCTGTAGGGCAACCGCAGAGGAAAAAGTTCTTTAGTGTTGCTTTAAAACAAGACCAATCTTATGTCTATATTCCAAAGCATACTTGAATTAAAACCAATATGATTTACAACCGTTATGATTTTAATGATTAAGAAAAAAAATGGGGGGATGGGGGGGGGGGGGGGGGGTGACACTTAAGGGGTTGAACAGCATCATTATGACTATGAGATTTATACAGCAGATGTTATGTATGTGTGATTCGCAGGTCTCCAGTATGGCAGAGTTGCTGCGGTCGCTCCTGAGCGTGGCAGAAAAAGCCGCAAATGTGGCGCGCGTCTGTCGCCAAGAAGCGTCACTTTTTGAGCTCCTCGTGCAGGAAAAGACCGGAGCTGACAAAAACAAGAAATTCCTCCAGGACTTCAAGACGCTTGCTGATGTGGTGATCCAGGAAATGATTCGCCATGATGTTTGCGCCCAGGTTCTTAAAAACAAACCTTTCATTGAGATCCAAATTCATTGTAGTCACATTGATCAGTTTATGTTGAGGGCTAAACATTCTTGCTTTATAATTAGTTTCCAGAATTGACTGGCTTTATTCATGGAGAGGAGTCAAACAAGTTTGAGAATGGGCTTGGTGAGTTACCCTGTCATTGTTTTTAATTGTTCTTTATATGAAAGGATTTCATTATGCAATTATATTTAAATGCCAATCATAACCCATCTTGTGGCACTTGATCTTTGATTCTTTAAGTCAGCATGAAACGAAGTAATGCTGTATTCGAGTGGAACGGCTTCTGGAAAAAGTACAAATGTGGGTTGGGTCAGGTGGGTCGGGCTTGATTTTGTCCATAGGGAGTTGGTTGGATGGTTTGCGGTTGGTGGATCTCATGTGATTGACAGTTCTCCTCGCCCTGGGCTGGCACCAGTAAACACCATAGACCGTAAACATGTGATCAGAGAAGAAAAGAAATGTCACTGATAGGGTTGCACTTTATTACAATACGTGTACTTAGTTAGTACCCAGGTATCATAGGGTGTACAGTTACATAGTTAAACAAGTTAATAGTATGTATGTGGAACAGGACTGAAAAATAAAGTTATTAAAGGTACGAGGCACGTGCATTTAAAAAAATAATGTGCATAAATCATTTAAAATGCTGCAGTAATCTATGGGAAAAAAAAACAAGAATTGTCCATTTTGATTTCATAGTGAATTTAACTCAACTGAAATATGGAAATCTCACATATTGTGGATCGTGTGACACTATATATAAATATTTTGTTGCATGCAGAAGTTGTTTAGATGATTATTTGGAAAAAAGTAGAATCAGATAAAATTATGCGAACGTTAAAACAGGTTAAATTTAGAGTTGATGTACGGTATGTTGAGGTGTGCAGTCCTAGTAGCAGTGGTATAATAAACTATATAATTTAAAAAAAGATCCAAGCATTCTGTTGTAGACAACATGGGATTGGCCTAGTACAGAGCCCTGTGGGACTCCCTGTTAAGATGCATGATGCAGAAAAAAAACTTTGTAAGTGCTATCACAGGCTCTATTTACACCAAACTCCAGCAAATGTGTTTCCGATCACAGTTTTTAGCCTGGTTCATGGAGGTGTGTATGCCAGGATTTGATTTGGGGTTATGCAAACCATTTTAAAATCAGATGGGATAAAGCCAGTGGGGGGGGTTGTGGCCGCAGCACCTTGTAGGCAAATGGTTGCGAGATGATAGTAAAAAAAATCATAGATATCATTATGTGGTATGAGATGCTTTGTGTACCGGAGTAACTGCGGTAATTTTCCATAAGTGTATTTTACATATTTCTACTTTTTCCTTAAGTGCCACCTACTTTTAGAGTGAATTTGCATTTTCATTCAGCCCATCTGCTAGTTACAGTCATGGCCAAAATTGTTGGCACCCCTGGTAAATATGATCAAAACTGGCTGTAAAAAATAAATCTGCATTGTTTATCCTTTTGATCTTTCATTCAAAAAATTGGCAAAATTCTAACCTTTCATTGAAGCAAGAGAATTGAAAGTGGGGCTAAATCACATTATGAAATAAATGTTTTTCTCCAAAACACGTTGGCCACAATTATTGGCACCCTTTTATTAAATACTTTTTGCAACCTCCTTTTGCCAAGATAACAGCTCTGAGTTTTCTCCTATAATGCCGGATGAGTTTGGAGAACACCTGACAAGAGATCAGAGACCATTCCTCCACACAGAATCTCTCCAGATCCTGCAGATTCCCAGATCCATGTTGGTGCTTCTTCTCTTCAGTTCAGCCCACTCATTTTCTATAGGGTTCCGGCCAGGGACTGGGATGGCCATTGCAGATCTTGGTTTTGTGCTCAGTGACCCATTTTTGTTTTGATTTTGATATTTGTTTTTGGATCACTGTCCTGTTGGAAGATCCAAACATGGCCCGTTATAAGATTTCTAGCCCCGGCTGTTAGGTTTCGATTTTTTATCTGTTGGTATTTGATCCAATCCATGATGCCATGTATCTGAACAAGATGTCCAGGACCTCAGGCAGAAAATTAGGCCCACAGCAGTAAAGATACAGCAGAGTATTTTTTATTTTACACATGGGGTACTTTTTTATCCCTGTGTGCACCTAACCCATCTTAAGTGTTTGCTGCCAAAAAAGCTATTTTTGTGGTTCCTCTGTCCATAGAACGTTTGAAAAGTACCTGACACGACTGGCACTTCAAACGGGACGGGTTCTATGGTCAGATGAAACAAAAAAATAGCTTTTTTGGCAGCAAACACTTAAGATGGGTTAGGTGCACACAGGGATAAAAAAGTACCCCATGTGTAAAATGAAATACTCTGCTGTATCTTTACTGCTGTGGGCCTAATTTTCTGCCAGAGGTCCTAGACATCTTGTTCAGATACATGGCATCATGGATTGGATCAAATTGCCGATTCAAAGCTATTTTTAGATTTTTTTTTAATCTAACTGCCGATTCAAAGCAATTTATAAAATAAAAAAATGTAACTGCCAATTCAAAGCTATTTTTTCATTTATTATTTATTATTTAACTGCCGATTCCAATCTATTTTTATTATTTAAAATGTAACTGCCGATTCCAAGCTATATTATATTATATTATACAGTTTAGGATGTTTCCATGTAGTTTCAAA
Source organism: Phoxinus dragarum (assembly GCA_033366665.1). NCBI lineage: Eukaryota > Metazoa > Chordata > Actinopteri > Cypriniformes > Leuciscidae > Phoxinus > Phoxinus dragarum. The sequence goes on from JARPMJ010003330.1 coordinate 4,470, forward strand.
AGAACATTGCTACCTAAAAAACATGTAGTTCTATTCGAATTTCGAATTTTCTGAAACAATTTTATCTGCCGATTCAAAGCTATTTTTAGATTTTTTAAATTTATTATCTAACTGCCGATTCAAAGCTATTTTTAGATTTTTTTATTTATTATCTAACTGCCGATTCAAAGCTATTTTTAGATTTTTTATTTATTATCTAACTGCCGATTCAAAGCTATTTTTAGATTTTTTTTTTTATTATCTAACTGGCGATTCAAAGCTATTTTTAGATTTTTTAATTTATTATCTAACTGCCGATTCAAAGCTATTTTTAGATTTTTTAATTTATTATCTAACTGGCGATTCAAAGCTATTTTTAGATTTAATTTATTATCTAACTGGCGATTCAAAGCTATTTTTAGATTTTTTAATTTATTATCTAACTGCCGATTCAAAGCTATTTTTAGATTTTTTAATTTATTATCTAACTGCCGATTCAAAGCTATTTTTAGATTTTTTATTTATTATCTAACTGCCGATTCAAAGCTATTTTTTAATTTATTATCTAACTGCTGATTCAAAGCTATTTTTTAATTTATTATCTAACTGCTGATTCAAAGCTATTTTTAGATTTTTTAATTTATTATCTAACTGCCGATTCAAAGCTATTTTTAGATTTTTTATTTATTATCTAACTGCCGATTCAAAGCTATTTTTAGATTTTTTTTATTTATTATCTAACTGGCGATTCAAAGCTATTTTTAGATTTTTTAATTTATTATCTAACTGCCGATTCAAAGCTATTTTTAGATTTTTTAATTTATTATCTAACTGGCGATTCAAAGCTATTTTTAGATTTTTTAATTTATTATCTAACTGGCGATTCAAAGCTATTTTTAGATTTTTTTAATTTATTATCTAACTGCCGATTCAAAGCTATTTTTAGATTTTTTATTTATTATCTAACTGCCGATTCAAAGCTATTTTTAGATTTTTTTTATTTATTATCTAACTGCCGATTCAAAGCTATTTTTTAATTTATTATCTAACTGCTGATTCAAAGCTATTTTTTAATTTATTATCTAACTGCTGATTCAAAGCTATTTTTAGATTTTTTAATTTATTATCTAACTGCCGATTCAAAGCTATTTTTAGATTTTTTATTTATTATCTAACTGCCGATTCAAAGCTATTTTTTAATTTATTATCTAACTGCTGATTCAAAGCTATTTTTTAATTTATTATCTAACTGCTGATTCAAAGCTATTTTTTATTTATTATCTAACTGCCGATTCAAAGCTATTTTTTAATTTATTATCTAACTGCTGATTCAAAGCTATTTTTTATTTATTATCTAACTGCCGATTCAAAGCTATTTTTTAATTTATTATCTAACTGCTGATTCAAAGCTATTTTTTATTTATTATCTAACTGCCGATTCAAAGCTATTTTTTAATTTATTATCTAACTGCTGATTCAAAGCTATTTTTTATTTATTATCTAACTGCTGATTCAAAGCTATTTTTAGATTTTTTTTATTTATTATCTAACTGCCGATTCAAAGCTATTTTTTAATTTATTATCTAACTGCTGATTCAAAGCTATTTTTTTTATTTATTATCTAACTGCCGATTCAAAGCTATTTTTAGATTTTTTTTATTTATTATCTAACTGCCGATTCAAAGCTATTTTTAGATTTTTTTTATTTATTATCTAACTGCCGATTCAAAGCTATTTTTTAATTTATTATCTAACTGCTGATTCAAAGCTATTTTTTAATTTATTATCTAACTGCTGATTCAAAGCTATTTTTTATTTATTATCTAACTGCCGATTCAAAGCTATTTTTAATTTATTATCTAACTGCTGATTCAAAGCTATTTTTTAATTTATTATCTAACTGCTGATTCAAAGCTATTTTTAATTTATTATCTAACTGCTGATTCAAAGCTATTTTTTTTTTATTATCTAACTGCCGATTCAAAGCTATTTTTTAATTTATTATCTAACTGCTGATTCAAAGCTATTTTTTAATTTATTATCTAACTGCCGATTCAAAGCTATTTTTAGATTTTTTATTTATTATCTAACTGCCGATTCAAAGCTATTTTTAGATTTTTTTTATTTATTATCTAACTGCCGATTCAAAGCTATTTTTTTATTTATTATCTAACTGCCGATTCAAAGCTATTTTTTTATTTATTATCTAACTGCCGATTCAAAGCTATTTTTAGATTTTTTATTTATTATCTAACTGCCGATTTAAAGCTATTTTTAGATTTTTTTATTTATTATCTAACTGCCGATTCAAAGCTATTTTTTTATTTATTATCTAACTGCCGATTTAAAGCTATTTTTAGATTTTTTTATTTATTATCTAACTGCCGATTCAAAGCTATTTTTTTATTTATTATCTAACTGCCGATTCAAAGCTATTTTTAGATAAAAAATTTTTATCTAACTGCCGATTCAAAGCTATTTTTAGATTATTTTTTTAATCTAACTGCTGATTCAAAGCAATTTATTAAAAAAAAATATATATTTAACTGCCGATTCAAAGCTATTTTTAGATTTACTATTTATTATTTAACTGCCGATTCAAATCTATTTTTATTATTTAAAATTTAACTGCCGATTCCAAACTATATATATATATATATATTTTTTTTTTAACTATGCTTCTGTGATAGCAGAGAACACTCAAACTCAGAGCTAGTCAATGTATTAATCGAATACATTGTGATTGTATGTCCATCAGGGGAGAGTGTTACTGTGACGGTCTGTGCTCAGGAACGGGACACGACTGCTCTGCTGGCTAAAGTCCTGGACGGGGATCAAACCGCCGCGTCCCTCCTGAGCAAAGCCATCCACCAGGACCTTCAGCTCAGAGATGAAACCGCTGACTCTCTGCAGCTGTCAATCAGCCCCGCCGACGTGGGCATCTGGATCGATCCCATCGGTAATGCGTTTGTTATTTTCTGTCCAGAAAATTAAATAATTTGTTTAACTTAGATATTTACATGTACAGTATTCTGCGTAGACTGTAACTAGTTGGGTCATCACTGGATTTGTCATCTATAAAGGTTAAAGAAAGAAATTAGCCGGGGTGCCCCTCACAAAAATGTGGGGAAATTTTGTGAGAGCCCTATATCCAATATGGCTGCCGTCAGCCAAGCTGGAAATGATCCTTCTAATGGTTTTGCCCACAGTGCTGCATAAATAATACATGGTTTCTGAGACCATTTGGGTCAAGAAATTCATAAATGATGTAGATTTATTAATTCGACCCATTTTTGACCTTCAAATTCAAGATGGCCGCCAATTTTTGCTCTTTAAAGGGATAGTTCGCTTTAAAATAAAAAGGATGTCATCATATACGCGCTCTGACATTTCATACTATTTGTATTTATAAGTGATTCTTTCTTGTACGACAGGCTTAAAGTTTGTTGTCATACCTTGACAGTTTCGACTGCTGACTCTGAAGCGTGACGTCTATGGGTGTGATATATTTAGTTTCGTCACTCCACCGGTGGGATGGACTGTTGATGTGTTGTTTTGGATGTTATGATCAGTGATGGATGAAGCAATAAGGATTTTTGGATGTTAAACAGTGTGATACATGCATTTACTTGGACCTAAAGGCATATTTTGTCTGTAAATCATGGCTTTCAATAGAAATTAGTGGAATTTTGCCATAAAAATCTTTAAAGGCCGTTTTCTCAAAATTAGTTTTTTCTCACACTCCTATAGTGACGATTTTCCACTTTTGTAGCCCCTACATACACCAAACTTCAGTCATATTCCTAACTATATTGTGAAAGTTTGTCCAGAGGGATTGGTTGATCTATCATTCTTGTCCTGATTTATGACATTTTATGTCTAAAAATAGGGCGTAATTTAAGGTTATTGGCAGTATTTTCTGATTTACAAGGTAACAAAAGGAGATATTAATAATCCCCTCTGGTAATGTCTTTTCATTGAATATATCAACAAAATGCAAAAATTATTTTGAACCTTGTTTTTTTCAATGGTCAGATTTGTCACTTCAAAATATATGCAAAATAGCACATATTTAATTAGATATAGCCTGATTAGCATATTTAAACATAAAATTACAGAACTTGCAATACATTTTTTTCTCCTATTCATGTGAGTAATCAACTGGTAAAGTTTCATGGTGATATCTGTAAGTTAAAAAAATATACCCTATTTACTTGTAGTGTCTCGCCTTAAAGAGCAAAAATAGGTGGCCATCTTGAATTTGAAGGTCAAAAATGGGTCAAATCAATAAATCTACATCATTTATGAAATTCTTGACCCAAATGGTCTCAGAAACCATGTATTATTTATGCAGCACTGTGGGCAAAACCATTAGAAGGATAATTTCCAGCTTGGCTGACGGCAGCCATATTGGATATAGGGCTCTCACAAAATTTCCCCACATTTTAGTGAGGGGCACCCCGGCTAATTTTTTTCTTTAACCTTTATAGATGGCAAATCCAGTGAGAAACGAACCTTCGCTCTCCATGGTCACGGAACTGCTATAGTGACCCAACTAAACTGCTTAGACTAAAAATTAGATAACTAACTTGTAAGACGAGTCTTAAAGGGACAGTTCACCCAAAAAGTTCCCTTGATTTACTCACCCTGAAGCCATCCTAAGTGTATATGAAATTCTTCCTTCAGACGAACACAATCAGAGTTATATTAAAGGGGTCATGACATGTTTTTTTTAAAATTATTATTATGTTCCCTTAGGTGCAATTATAGTATTACTATAGTTTTTTTTACAAAAAACTTTTAAAATGTAGTGATTTATGAACTTTTCCCTGTTTCTCATCCTCTGATTCAAACGGTCTGTTTTGGGGGTGTTTCCCCTTTAAGAGTTAATTGTTAACGCCCACTGTTATGATTGGCTAACGTCAGTGCCTATGCATCAATTATTAACGCCCCCAGCCAGAACATTTGCGGATTCAGCGTATTTAAAAAGTAGTTTAAAGTTTTAAATACATTACTTACAGTTTGCGTCGTCGTTGTTGAGCCCAGAATAGTCGGCAGGGACTTATCTTTGAGCAACAGTTTTCTGGCGAAGGCAGCATCATTTTGGGATTTGTTCTCAAAACAGTCATCCTTCAAATGTATAGAACACACGCTTAAACTAACACTGCCGTGACTGGGACGTCCGCAAAAAATAAAGTGCATCCATTCTTCCCTGACGACTGGATCTTTCGCAGCGTATTCAAAGATGTTGTTTGTCCACAGCCAGGACCAGCACATCTGCGTTATCGTAATTTCCCTGTACACAGACCCACTCGCTGTCCGTCGACTGAACACTTGTGAGGCGCGCGGGCGCGACAACGATACGAAATGAGCGTAGTTGTCTTGCGCTTAAAGCGTAGTTGTCTTTTGCCGGAGGCGGTCATATGCAAACGCTGGTACGTCACTTCGCACCGTGACGTCACTTCTTACCATGGATCCAGAACGAGCTGTATTTAGAGCTTGATTAAATAAATGATTCGTTTATAATGGGGAGGACGTCTTAAGCTATGAAACTTGCAGGACGTTTTAATGGTACAAAGACCTCTTATATACTAAAAGATCAAGGCAAATTTGGTTTCTCATGTCATGACCCCTTTAACCGTTAACTGATAAGATTATAATATTGAATTGGCATTAAATAAAAATAAAATGAACGAGTGTCTGTGAGCCGTTAAAAATACCAAATTTTTATTTTAATTTTTATCACTGGTTTATTTTAACGTGCAGAACAGATCAACAACAGAACCTGGATCCACATGATCACGCACCTGCAGAATTTCTGACAGTGACAACAGAGAAAAACAGAATGAAATAATATATAAAAAAACTAAAATAGGCATACACTAAATATATTTTTTAAACTTAAATAATTAACAAATTAAGATGACAAGAAGAAAACACTGAATCAGTTTGAAGCTTTAAAAAAAACAGGGTTTTTCCCCCATCGCCATCAGACTACGCTTTTTCGTCAAATAAAAATAGCAGGCCTACCTCAATCCACAGCTTGTCTAGTTCTTATTTGAAAAAAAGTAACATGTCTACATGAGTCTCTGATGGCACAGATGTCCCGGGAATACAGAGATAGCGTATCGCTAGAGTGGCCAACTTCGGAACATGTGGATGTTTGCTTCGCAAGTGATAGCCTATTGCATTGTACTCGCACTACTGCTTTATTTTAATACCGCGTAGCATATTTTGCAAGTAACTTCGTCGCCCTTTCTGTCGAAATGGTCCCACACAGTAGGCTACTTCTTTTCGCTTGCTTCATTTAGCTTGCTCAGCGAAATATGTCTATATATAACAAATATAGGCTATATACTTTTTTTTTTACCACGCAGCAAACAAACAACAACAAAAAAAGCTAAAAATCTATATTTATTTTTTTACTTTTAAACCGTTTAACTGATAGTATTAATTGGTCAAATTTTTTACTTTCGGTTAACGGTTAAACGGTCAATATGAGCATCCCTAGTACGGCCGTCTTACACGAACGCATCACTTCACTTCAGAAGGCCTTTATTAACCCCCCATGAGAAGAATGTCACATATACATAGAGGATGGTTTCAGGGTGAGTAATTTTAAATTTTTTGGGTGAACTATCCCTTTAATTTAGCAGCTATGTTTATGAAACCGGTCAGTCAGGTGTGTCATTGTTCAGTACAGTAGTTGCAGAACTAGTTGCAGGCATGTACACGAGATATTCATGTTGGAAGTGGAAAAAAAGCTAATGTGAAACATGACTACAGAAACTGTGGTTGAAACTGGAAACAAATAGTTTTGAAACAATTCAACCTGTAGAATGGAAAACAAAAGTTCAAGCCAGTTAAATGCCTTGTTTTTTTCTCAGTGTGTGAATTGTTCAGGTTATCAACAGATGTATGTGGTTATTTTCTTCGAACAGACGGTACAAGTCAGTACATTGAAGGGAAAGAGGAAGAGGAGCCGGATGAAGGCTTCTGTCCTTCTGGACTCCCGTGTGCTCTGGTTCTGATTGGGGTTTATTTACGAGCCACTGGTCAACCAGTCATGGGTGTCATAAACCAGCCGTTCAATCGCAAAGACTCCACGGGTAAAGGGTAAGAGTGCAGCTTTACTGTGTGCAAATGTAGTCACAGCTAAAGGGGTTTATTACACTCTTTGTAAATATCACAATAATAAATAAATTAGTATCACTTAAAGGTACAATATATAAGAATTTTGTAATAAAATATCCAAAAACCACTTGCACGGTGTGATATATTTCCTGCAGTCGTGTACTTACAATATCCCAAAAGTTCCCAAAGATTTTTGATTTCAGAGAAATTTCCATTTTTAATAATGGCTCGTCCCAGAATCCCTGTTCACTTGTCGCCTGTCTCTGACGTAATATCCGCGCTATCCCTGGTTTCCGCTCGTACTGCCATAGTAACCATGGCGACAGACGTGGACATCTGCGTAGTGTGTAACGTCTAGCTGCGCACTGTTGTTTCGTTTAAACATTATGGATCATGGCAAGCAGACTTTGGGACAAAAGGAGAACTAAAACGAGGATCAATATCAGGGTGGTGTTTTCGAGATGCCGAGAGCTAGCGTCCGCGACTAACTTCGACTCGACAGAGACACCGCTCTTGCATGTACTTTATTAGACAGGTGAGCAAATGTACATAAAACTAATCAATGTTATATAGCTCAACATGATGAAATGTTAGAATATGATCAGTATGTTATTCTGGTATTGAGCTAGTTTACTGCTAGTCTCATATAGCAAACAATCTAACACAGAATAACATTATAACTTTCAACACTCAAATGCAGTTTAGTGTGATAGTGTAAGGTTAGTGAAACAAGTCATTTTCATTTTTGGGTGAACTAACCCTTTTATGTTTATGCAACCGGTCAGTCAGGTGTGTCATTGTTCAGTAGTTGCAGAACTAGTTGCAGGCATGTACACGAGACATTCATGTGGAAACGAAGCTAATGTGAAACATGACTACAGAAACTGTGGCTGTAACATTACAAAATTAATGACAAAAAAAATGACAGTGCTGCGTTACCTCACAAGTTTCATTCTTCTAATAAACTGTCCTGTGTGAGTAGTAATTCAGGACTTGCGGGTACGTTAGTTCGGTAGAATTAAATCTCCTCATTCCTTTATATCCGCGGGACTCGCGTGTGGCGCTGATATCTGTCTCTCATTAGCAATCGCGCCCTGCTTCACATCACAGTCATGACAAAAACATCAATGTATTCACTCATCCATAAACATTATTGGATCCATAGATTGATGACAAGTTCCATAATTCTGCAGCGACCCCTAGCGGCGAAAAAAATTACATATTGTATATTTAAGTGATTGAGTTGGACACCAAAAATGCAGTTAAAAAAAATCTAACTATTTGAGAATGGAGAATTATATTGATTAAGAGTTTCAAGAATGACAAAAAGTAATCTGATTACATAATGCATGTTACTTTACTCATTGCATCAAAAAAAGTAATCTGATTATAGATAGATGTGTTTCGGAAAGGCTTGCATGCACGTTTGTGAAAAAAAGTCACAAAATTTCAAGAAGAAATAAATAGTTTAACCACTGCTATCGAGTGTGTGTCAAACACAGTAAGAAGGATTGAAGCTATCATGACCCAATACGTATGTTACTGTACTCCATAATATCGTGATTTGTGTCCTGCTTGTAGATGGAGAGGCCAGCACATCTGGGGCGTCTCGTATGGAGATGTGAACGTGTGCTCGCTCACTCAGCCGGCGAGTCGTCAGAGCGAGCGCGTGTCGGTTCTGCTGAGCTCCAGCGAGAGGCCGGCTGTGACGAACGCGCTCGCGGCGCTCCCCAACGGGTCGCTGATGTACGCGGCGGGCGCGGGGTACAAGCTGCTGTGTGTGGTGCGGGGCCGGGTGGACGTGTACGTGCTGTCGGAGGGGAGCACGTTTAAGTGGGACTCGTGCGCTCCTCATGCGGTGCTGCGGGCGCTGGGCGGAGGAGTGTCGGATCTGAGCCAGTGTCTCGCGGGTCACACCGCTCAACTCACATACCATCAGCCGCACACACACAGTCAAGGGGTGGACAGATGGGCCAACCGGGGAGGAATCGTCGCGTACTTGGACTCCAGCGTGATTGAGAAAGTCGTGGAGGCGCTTGCTGGGAAGATATGATATTAATAATATGATATTGTGCAAGTTTTTTTTTTTTTTTTCGCATGTCCTTTATGATTCTAGTTTCATAATGTATAGTGGCATATTCAAATGTTCATTTAAAGCTGTAGTTTGTTTTAGGAGAAAAGAAATATATCGTACTTATTTACAACGTTTTATTTTTTGGAGGTTTCATTTTCAGGGGAAAGGGAAGCAAAGCAATCTCTTTTTATGTTTCATTACAGATGACATCACACGCTTTAGTTCCTTGAGACGAAAGCTGGAAACTGACAGTTCTGTGGGTTTGGATTGTCATGCGCAACACACGGACATTCAGGCCCTTTTATGGGGATGTTTGTGACTTATTTCACTCTGAGAAAGGCAGAAACATCATGAGTGCAATGAGTCTCTCACCGGAACGACTTTTGGCTTGAGTTGCACTTTACCGTCTCATTCGAAACCTTTACGGACATTTAATAAAATATTCTGCAAGAACTAGATATATTTAAGAAATATTGTGAAATATTATTACAGTTTAAATTAACTGTATTCTATGTTAGTATATTGTAAACTAGTTTATTCCTGTAATTACAGCATCATTACTCCAGTCTTCAGTGTCACATGATCCTTCAGAAATCACTCTAATATGATGATTTGATGCTCAATTATTAATAACGGTTCTTTCATTTTTGTTTGTGCTGCTTAACATTTCTTGTGATATATTGATATATATATCAAACCTTGATATATTTTTTTCAGGATTATTTGAAGTTTTTTTTTTTTGTTCTTATCCCAGAAAGTTTTATTAACATTTGAATGATGGCGTATCATGATTTCAACAAAAATATGAAGCAGTAAAAACTGTTTCAACATTGATAATAATCAGAAATTAATCTTGAGCAGCAAATCAGGATATTAGAATCCCTAATTACAGGAATAAATTATATATTTCAATTTATATTCAAATAGAAAACAAATCGTTAGAATATTTATGCTTTTACTGTAATTTTGATTAAATAAATGCAGCTTTGGTGAGCAGAAGAGACTTTATTAAAATCATTAAAAAAGCCTTTATTATTCCAAACTTTTGACCACCAGTGTATGTCATGAGAGAAACATTGCTTTACTGTTCAGTATTTATGGGATATTTTATGTTCAAGACTTATAGCTGTTACAGTCTTTATTCTGTATTGAAATATTAAATATTGAAGACTTTGAAAAATAAAAAATAAATAGTTTTTTGGTATATTTGTTACCATAATGGAAAAACTTTGAGAGCAAAGGAGCTGATGGGGAAAGTGTTAAACAGCTCAGAGGAACATTGATGCCCTTTTATGTGCAAAAAAACATCAAAAAGATCCTCATTTAATTCTCTCTTGGCTTTGTGTCAGTCTCAGAGCTTATGACTAGAAAAGGATCCAAAGCGTCACTTCACTGTACACACACAGGTCATGTGATTGAGTCCGTTTATAACACATACTGGATCAAATAAAATCAAAATTGGGGTTGCAAATCACAATTTCACATTAACAAAACCCCTTTGGCTGTTCTTTAATGTGTCAAAATATTCACAATCAGCATTGGGGAAATGTGCTTTTAAAAAGTAATGCGTTATAAAATTGTGTTACTCCTTTAAAAACTATTGACTATTGTTGCGTTACATTCTCGACTCAAGGCCTTGCAAGGTGTTTTCTTTTTCTTTTTTTGTAAGTGTTTAACGCAGTAATGTATTGAACAACAATCTATAAAACATCCACCTTCAGTTTCTTTTAAAAACACATTAAGAATATTATATTCTGAGCACTTATTAGAGCGATGTACAAAAAAAGTTTTATGTAAAACGCAAGTAACGTGCATTACGTAATCAGATTACTATTGTGATGTATACTGATCACGTAATGCACATTATTGCTCGTTGCATCAAAAAAAGTAATCTGATTATGTAATGCGTGTTACTTATAATGTGTTATCTTGTTCTGTTAAGTTGAAAGTGTGCAAAATGGAAATCGTACGGTTTTTGAGTCAATCACTGATACTAAGCAAACAATATTTGAGAATTTCAACTAAACAAATGAATGTTACCCTCATGAAGGCATATTTTGAGCATAACCAAAAAAGTTGACCGGCAAATGGGCGTTAATGGTTCTGGATCGTCCTAATGTTCTTCTGTCAACTTAGAATTGTAACAAATTCAATGAATGAAAGTAGAGCGATGTCTCTAGAGCCGCATCTGCAGCTGAAGCACTTTAATGTGGCGCTGAATATTTAATGTACACGGAGTTTAAATGTCATACTTGCACACGCTCAGGAGCAAATATAGGAGAGTTGGGGAGAAAAAGCAACAAAATACCAAATCGTGGGGGAGTGTCCAGCACAATATAACCACTTTAATGATTATCTGAATCTAGAGCATTTTCTTGCATACATTTCGATCACTCTCTACACCATCCGTCTGGAATAAACCTTCATATAATCATGAAATAAACTCTCCTCGAGGACAGTGAACACCCATCATATGCTCCAGAAACAGTGAGTGGACACACAAGTAATAAAATGTACAGCTGCAATCGTCAAACAATAAAAAGCAATGTCTGAGTTTGTTGTTTAGACAAGTTCATTTAAAAAGTGACCTTTATTTTGTTGAAAGGGTCAGTAACGCCTTAACATCAAGAGGACGTTTAGTGCAATAATAAACGGTCTAGTGTTTTATTTCTAGTATCCCACTTCAATTATAAGCTGTGAATAGAAATGAAAACAGCGTTGTTAATATAAAGTTTCTGCTGTAAAAATATCAGAATCAACGGTCTGAAAATCTGACGAAAGGTAAACATTTACAAAACTGAAATTAACCCTAAACCGTCAGAAAAAATAAAGAAATCGAAACTAAATCGTTGATATAGTTTAGGTCAACTAGTGGCCAGTCATTTTTAGCCTTCAAGATAATTTCTTCGGTAAACGTGCTGCTGTTGTATCATGCGCTTTTGAAATAATTGCCTAAGCGCATTAAACCATTATACCCACCGCTACGCTTTTTACAGTGGAGAGACAGGCTTAAAGATCATTGACAAAGAGCAAAACAACAATGTGATTTCATTTCTGGAGAGTAGAGCCTCTTCAAATCGCTTTATTGTTGTATTTGATCATTTCCTTTAAAGACTGTTGTTAAACAAGCGCATTTAACAGGAGTTATAAGTAAATCTGTTCATGAAAGCATCTCTGAGAACACATTATGCATTAGTATGGTTCAGCTGTACAGAGGCGAAGCTGTCCGTGTCTTAACGTATATGGGGCCGAGTGTACAATAAAGAAAAACACACAAAAGCAAGATGTCAGGTTTGGACACTAATGAACCTGTTGGCCTGGAGAGAGAGAGAGAGAGAGACGCTCTGGCAGATGCATGAAATAATCTTTTAAGATGATTCCTGAGTGTTAAGAAGTGGTCAAAAATTAAAAGTGGACTTTTTTAAAGGGAGGCTCGGGGATTTTCACATCCAAACCCAATTTTGAACTTGACTTCAAAATCAATGCATGCAGACATCTAAGGTCTACATCATTTCATTTGTGCTTTAACTCGGTCTTAAATGAACGTGTTTTTTCTCTATACAATGGAGGCTCCTGCATCTCCAGATCCAGGCATCAGACAGAGCAATAAATGGGAAAATTGATTCAAAAGTTCAATTCAATCACGCGAACAGTTGATCCGTTTCAAGAACAACCACCCATATATCCTATCGCTTTTGTCAAATATTTGTAAATATATTCAAAGTTTTTCCCTCCTAATCACGTGATTTAATCAATGGGGGGATGGGGCTATTCACCTGAAGAAATCAAACTGGTTTTAATATTGAACTGCTGAATTCTGTGGCGTGAATAACTGGTTTAATCAGGATCACATGATCTCTAAACACTAAGCCCAGGAACACTGGGAAATCACAGCTACGTTTTCTTCCTGTTCTCTTACTAGTAGCAGATGAAGAGAAAGAAAAGAATCCCTGAGGTCTGTGTGTGATTTATACATTATCTTAATGTGATCATATCACAAAACATTCAGCCAACATTTTCTATCAGATTCAAGCCTGACAAAAACAGAAACATTTGTAAAGTAAAACTTCACCCATCATTTCCCTCACTTTGTTCCAAACTCTTGATGCTGTTATTTTTTCCGCAGAACACAAAAGGACAATTTTTAAAAACTTCATGCAGTTGTTTTCCAAAAGCTAAAGTTATTCACTGCTTTTCATCCCTCCACTGAAGATACTAAATGGACTAGAAAACTTTAACCCTAAACCCAGTGATCATGATCAGTGAACAGCTTGAATTCGGGCCGTCACACAACGCCATCTTATATATGCTATATTTCAAAACATCTAAAACCATAAGTCACATGGACTTGTTGGGTATTTTGTTCTTGTTGTGCTGAAAAAAAGCTGTGAGAACATCCAATGAAAAAATAAAAGGCATAAAGGTTTGGAACTACATGAGGGTGCGAGTAAATAGATCATGTTTAACATTGGGTCAAATATTCTTCAGATACACCAGGAGTCTCTACGCACGAGTCCTTCTGTTTCTTCAAAGAACGTGATTTCAAATGCTTGAAATGTTGATTAATTTGTGTCAAAACAGGAGATAAAACCGAAAAATACCTTCAAACATGAAACGAAAAGCTCTCCTTTTGCTTGCTCCTCTACGAAATTCAATGCCATTTCATTTTCTATCAGGAAGCTTCAAAGCGCCAACACTGAATGTTCAAATGAGGTCAAGAGATTTTGTCCTCGTTTGGTTGCGCTAGTTGGCCAATATCACGTCACAGCATGGCAACACACAGCGCTCCACCTCTGCGTAATATAGTACCTTTCTCAGCGCTGGAATGGCTTGCGAACTTTCTTGCGCCGGCGCGGCGGTTTACCTCCCTCAGTCCAGTGTTCGCTGGGGTCGCCCCGCTGGGCTCCTGGGCTGAAGAACCCTGTCTGTGGAGCGGGTCCTGAGAACATGTGTGCAGTCCCTGCAGCTGCTGCGGAGGCATGAGGCGCTGGGTTTCCCGACGGGAAGAATCCTCCATTAGCAGACGCGTCACTGGGAGCTCCGGCCTGGAAGAAGCGGCTGAAGAAGTCCTGCAGGTCCGCAGGCGAGCCGCCACCGGTTGCAGGATGATCTGGGGCGGGTCTAGAGGACACAGACGCGTACATTTAATCATTTAGCAGACGCTTTTATCCAAAGCGACTTACAAACGAGGAGAGCAATAGAAGCAGTTAAACTAACTATAGGACAACGGTAAAGGTGAAACTTAAAAAATTTGAATATCGCGCATTTATTTCAGTAATTCAACTAATCAATAGGACAAACTAATATATAGACTCAAAGTGAGATATTTCAAGCCTTTATTTGTTATAATTTTGATGATTATGGCTTACAGCTTATGAAACCCCCAAATTCAAAATTAGAATATTGTGAAAAGGTTTTCATAAGCTGTAAGCCATAATCATCAAAATTATAACAAAGGCTTGAAATATCTCACTTTGCATGTAATGAGTCTATATAATATATTAGTTTCACCTTTTAAGTTGAATTACTGAAACAAATATTCTAATAAAATTAGCACGATATTCAAATTTTTCGAGTTTCACCTGTATATGCAAGTGCTGTGTGACCGTTCCCAGTTTAGTCTAACACAGTATATGTAAAACAAATAGAGTAGAAGAGAGAAAAAAAGTGTGTATGAATGGATCAAGTGCTTACAGTGAAGACTGTCATAATAATGTCACATGTGGTTTGTTGCTACCGGTAATTGTTCTTTTAATGTAGAAATCCCTGATACTTCTTTCTTATTCTCTTAAATTTTCAGCTCAATAAAGAAACTTTTAGTAGATTGATCAATGGCAAATAAGGATTTCCAAGAAAATTAAGAAACAAATCATATAAAAAAAAACATGTCTAGTTTAAAAAGGTATGTTCGTATAATATGTATATGTGTATGTTACAAATATAAGTCTTTGTATCCCAGTAGGCTTCAATATATACCGTTTTATCAACAACAACAAAGAAAAAAAAAAACATTTATCATATTTTCTTTCCACTAAATGCATGTAAATATATTTAAAACATCATTTTTTCCTCAAACATTTTAGAGTCAGTCATGTTTGGGTGCACTTTTTTACATCTTAAAGTCCCCATGAAATCAACATTGACAATTCTATATTGCAGTGTTTATTATAAATGATTTATCGGTGCACATCATTATTATTTTTTTACTTCATGTGCCTCGTAATCTTGAAATAAGTAGCTTCCCCTCCCTCTTGCAGCATCTCTTCTCTCCTCTGATGTCGAGGGCGGGGAAACCTGTCACTCACATGAGATCCACCAATAGCAAACCACAACCATCCAATCAATTTCTCTCAGACAAAATCAAGCCCCGCCCTACATTTTGTTCTCGTTCTAAAAGCCGTTTCACTCAGAAATACATACAAGAGAGAGAAAAAGACTCGCAGTTTCTTTTCATGCCGACTTTAAAGGACAAGTTCGGTATTTTACACTTAAAGCCCTGTTTACAGATCGTATCTGATGAAATAGAACGGTTAAGATTAAAATTTGGACACATGCTGCTGTCCCGAGAATTTTAGGTTTATTTAGCTTTTGTGGACCTATTTTGCCAAACGCGTCACACCCGTGATTCTTCCGTTGAGAGCTTGAATAATAGACACTCCAGCCCAGTTGGTGGCGATAATGCACCTTTGCCAATTGCAAGCGAAATAAACCTAAAATTCTCGGGACAGGAGCATGTGTCCAAATTTTAATTTTAACCGTTCTATTTCATCAGATACGATCAGTAAAAAGGGCTTTAAGTGTAAAATACCGAACTTGTCCTTTAAAGATCTTGTCATCTGAAAGAACTTAAGATCAATTACTTGTATCTATTTACTTATTTTTAAATAGACACTTAAACAGAAACTTTTCCAAAATTTTAAGATACATAAAACAAAATAAAAAGTGCAAATCTGACAGTGACGATATCATAATGGCCTTTGAATAATACCTTATGTTGTCATAATGGTATTTGATTTCACTACCGGTCAAAAGTTTGGAATTATTATGATTTTCAAGTCTCTTTTGCTCACCAAGGCTACATTTATTTAATCAAAAATACAGTAAAAAGTATCAGGATATTAGAATGATTTCTGAAGAATCATGTGACACTGAAAACAGGAGTAATAGGGGCTTTTAGCACCGGATAGTTCTAGGAACTCAGTTCTAGGATCTAGCCACCAGGGTGGTGCCCCGAGAACTAAATGTGGCCCTAGGAACATTTTCCTGGTTGCATTCGCACCGCCAGTAGGAACTCTTAAAGTCCCCGTGAACTAGGGCTGTCACTTTTGAGAAAAATCTAATTTGAACGGATATCACATACCAAGCTATGTATTCGAGTATCTACCGATACCCCCACACAAAAAAAAAAAAAAAAAAAAAACAAAAAAACGTAATGGAGACTCCCAAAATTACACTTATAAGCCTCATATCCTTGCAAATAAACCTTGCCTTTACACGTGCATCTGGCAAGGTGCCGACCGGTTGTGCAGGAGAGTATGCAGTTATACAATGTTGGACGCCTGGCGATGCTCTGGCCGCCTGCTGCGTTTCTGTGGCTGTTTTACACCTGGCCACTTCATGCGTTTGCTCAGATCGGATAGCTATCTGATTTATCAAAACGATTCCATTTACACCTGGTCACATAGGCCTAAATGTGTTTTTGCAAAACGGATATAAATCCAATCTTCAATTCCCGCGCTATATGCAGATTAATGTCACCGAAAGCAACAGATATGAGCTGCATTTTATTGATCATCAGCTAACATTTCAAAATCAAAGACCGCAATAAGAGAGAGCGGCAGCCCCGATAATTTAGTTTCTTTACTTTTAATGATGATTATTATTATTGTGTGTTAAAGCGTCTGCGACTTACTTTCACTTTGATATGCGATAGTTTGCACGTTGGCTTGACGCTTGATGAATAGATCATCTGCGGTGATACGTGTTGCAGCGTGCCGTCTTATCTGACTATAACATACAGCCTGTAACACGCTTTCAAAATAACACGCTTTTTAAAATAAAAAACAAACGGTCTAATCATAGTCTATAAAAAATGGTACACTACACATGCACTTTAAAAAACGGATAGTTTATTTGTAGTTCGATTACGGATATTTCACGTCATGTTCGAATGCATATTCGAATATCAAATAAAAAGCGACAGCCTTACCGTGAACCGGAAGTTGCAACTGACACATTCCGAGAGAAACGGAATACTAAATGAGAAAAATAGAGGGCGTGGCTTGTTTTTTCCAAATGGAAGAGACAGCAGACTGTCAGTTGGAGGGGCGTGGTTAAGGACGTTAAAGGAGAACTCCAGCGCAAAATGAACCTTAGGTCTAATTACACATTGTTACCTAGTCAACCGTTATCTGAGATTTGAAACGAAACGTCGATCCAAATGCGCTGGACCATATGAGATTCTACACAGTTCAGCGCATTTGATTCGGCGTTTCGTTGATCGACTGATAGAGTCTGTTTTTCAAAGATGGCTTCTGCCTGTATACGCGAAGTTGACTATGTATGAAATATCTTCTTATTAAACTGTCTGGACACTGTCAAAGTTCTCAATGCTTCGGTTTGAAGGTAGGGACCCTCATTATGCTGCCGTGTTAGTGTGGGGCTATTTTGAGCCTTGTTAGTGGTATTAACAAGCGATTTTTATTTGTCATTACTCTATGCCTCATATACTAGCGTTATACTAGCGTTATAGGCTAAACTGTTTTTAGAGATAAAACTATTTACATTCGATAATCATGAAAACAAATCTCAGATAACGGTTGACTAGGTAACAATGTGTAATTAGACCAAAGGTTAATTTTGCGCTGGAGTTCTCCTTTAAGCCGAAGCCCAATCCGTCAAACTGACATCATCAGAGAAGGGCCGTCGTTGCAGAGGGGAGGAGCATTTTCAGATTTTGATTATAGATTACGAAGCCAAGTCATTTTTCTTGTGTGGATTGACTTGCACGGATGAATTGTTCACCACACAACTAACAATTTGCACTAATAAAGTAAATATGGTCAATTTTGATTTCGTGTGCACTTTAAGTGACATAAGCCGTGCTTCTTGTTAAGAGCTTTATTTTGAAAGCGCTGAAAATCCCAGCGCTTGCATTCTCTGTGTTCATTAGTTTAACGATCTGTCTAACAATCCTGTCTAATACGTTATTAGATCGAACTGATATACATAAAAAGTAGACAGTAAATACATAAAAGTAGACAGTAAATAATATTATATTAGCGTATGCCATCTGGTTGATATCCAGCAGAAATACATAATCATGTTTGTCTTGTTGGATTTTTCTCCTTAGCGTAAAGTTTTCCACATTCATAGAGTTAGTTTGTGGAGTAAATATATAGGCTATAATCTGTGAGTTTACACTGCCTTTTTAAAAATGGCGGGTACTAATGTGTTTCGCGTGCATTCGGCCAATTAGCGAAAACTAATGTCACGGGAAGTTCTATAGTGCTGGTTTAGACCCTACACTATAGCAGGAGCTAGATGAGTTTTTCCTCCACAAAGAGTTCCTAGAACTAAAATCACTCCAGTTCCTGCGGTGCCAACACACCAAGTCTGTGAACTTCCGCCAATAGTTCCAGGAACTATGAAAAGGTTCCTCCAGTGCAAAATCCCCAAATTATTCAGAAAATTCTGCTTTGCATGACAGGAACAAATTGCATTTTTAAATATATTAAAGGGGTGGTAAAATGCCATTTTCACAAGATGTAAAATAAATATCTAATGTCCCCAGAGTGTGTGTGTGAAGTTTAAGCACAAAATACCCCACAGATATATTTATAAAGCATGTTAAAGTTGTCACTTTTTGAGGGTTTGCAAAACGCAGCGTTTTGTGCCTGGCCCTTTAAATGCAAATGAGCTGCTGCAGAGGGCGGGGTTTCAAGAGCTTGTGTGTGTGTGTGTTAGCAGCTGCGATTACCTCACGCAGACACACACTAAAATGACAGTAACTGTTCTGCCTTTAATGTTAAAACAGTGTGAGACTCAAGAAGAAGTGACAACATGTAGAAGCAACAGGACGTCTCTGAATGGTTAGTTGATGAATTTATGTTGCTGATGTGGAGTTAACTATCTTCAATTAGCATATTCTGTCATGGTAATCTATAAGTCGCTCGTATAGGAACTGTTGTGAGATGCACACAGACTGACTTTCTATTGCATGTAAAAAAACGGATGCTAAAGTTTGAGCTGACTCACAATGTACTCGACTACAACAACTCTTCCTCTTCTCAACATGGACTGTGTGTTCCAGGGGGCGGGGCTTATGTACATTTTAGGCTTGCTGATGTCACTAACCCGGGAGGAATGTCGTGTAGTTCCTACCAGCCGTTTGTTGTAGTCCTTTTCTTTAAAAGCAAATATCTTCCTTTGCTTTGAACTTTGAGCGTTGTAACTTTGCAGATGTTGTTTACGCTCAAACAGCAACATTACACACTAACTAAAGTTAGAAAAGTGAAATTGTACTTTACCACCCCTTTAACATACAAAACAGATCAAATAAATGCAGCCTTGGTGAGCATAAGTGACTTTTAATTAAACTTTTGACCGGCCCTGTAGTTGATGATGTTATAATGGTCTGAAGATAAAGCACTGTTCGTTAGGAAAGTCGAGTGGTTACCTGTGGCGGCTGGCGCTGCTGCTACCTTTAGAGCCGAAAGAGATATGATATGGCACGCGATGAGTGTCTGGAGAGATGCTTATACGCTGACAGCCGGCCCACTCTGTGTGAACAAGGGGACATGCGTACAACATATGCATACAACATGAACATCATACAAATATCTGACGGTGTGGATGCCAATAAACTACCAGTAATGTCAAAGACTTTGCCGTCCATGAAGGCGAAGTACGTGATGCGCAGTCCCAGCATACTAGATTCAGCCCACAGGTCTCCCTCCTCGGCACTGTGCCATTTATTACATTCGGCACAGAATCGGGCTCGCCAGGCTCACGGTCCATCTCAAAGCGCCTGGGGAAAAGACTCAGGTGAACAGAGAAACGCCAGAATGTAACACAGAACAGAGCTTGTATGAAAGAACAGGACTGAGATGACAATGTCAGTCATACGCACTTGTGCTTGCCCTCACATTTAGTGCACATCATTGTGTTCATGGCTTCTTTCAGGTCGTCCTGTAGTTTGGTCAGGAACTCATTCATGGACTTTGAAAGCTCTGTAGCAGCCATACGCTTCCTGCAGACACAGAACACAAACACAAGACACTCGTGCTTATATCAAAGAAACATGTACACGACACATTTATAATTCGTTTAATATTGTAAACGAGTAACTTTAAGAATCACAGAATTCAACGAAAGGCAATACAACAGATATTCCCATGAAACATATTTTGGTAACACTTTAAAAATACTTGAATGCATCAACTAACAATGAGCAAAACATTTTGCAACACTATTTTACAGTGCCCTTGTTACGATTACTATAGTAATACCAGCAAATTGTGCATAATTACAAGCAACTATCCCTAAACCAAACCCTAAGTAAGATTTATTAATTAACATTACTCAGTACTTAAATGTATAATTACACTTTATTTGAGTGTGTTCTTAACACTGGTGTGTCCAGTGTAACTAAACATTTCTAACGGTATTATACATATTTGTTCATCATTATTTCATGTTAGCTCGAGTCATTTAAACCCAAAACGGGCCAAACTAATAAAAACCTTATGAACTTTACGAAACGATAGACAATTGTAGTTTACGGTCGCGCCTTTTTTGAAATAATCCATTAAACCTGCTGAGAAATGAGGAGCGTGAACTAAAATGAGCAGTTTGACACGCGCATGCCCGGGAAACTCATGAATATTAATGTCGGCTCCGCCCACTGCCTCTACAGATGCACGACTCACTTTTGCTCCACTTGTATCAGTGCAAAAGGGAGAGCGCTGCGAAACTTGTCACTTGAAGGCGAAAACAGTGTTTGAGATTCGTCACAGCAGATTCAAGCAGTTGTAGTTATGTACTTGTGTTTGTGCTAGAAATATATCCAAGACATTTGTGAGAAAATATTCTACAAGTGTGCAACTCTCATTGGATGAATGCACACACTGATTTGCGGATGTGCAACATTTCTCCGTGACTTCACATTTGTTGATGCGGGTGTGTGAATGCGTTTTGCACCATATTCACTGCAGCAACTGTAGCAAAAATGTGAGCGTACAAATTTCTTAATTTGTGATTTGTAGAATGGGATTTGTGCACCTGCAATGAAGAATTTGAGAATGTGTATCTGTTGTGTTGTGTTTGTGGGAGAGAAAAAAAACGTCTACAAGTTTGCAACTCTTAAAACATTTCTCTCTGTGACTTCAAATTCCACTGATACACATGTGTGGCTATTGTCTACAACTACAAGTTCCACTGTCACAGGTGTTCAGTTGATTTGCACCAAAAATACCTTCATAAGAAAGACCGAGTGTTTCTGCGTGTGAGCAATAGTGCACGAGAGAGACCAAGTGTGTCTGCGCGCGAGCAATAGTGCACGAGAGAGACCAAGTGTGTTTGTGCGCGAGCAATAGTGCACGAGAGAGACCGAGTGTGTGTGCGCGCGAGCGATAGTGCGCGAGAGAGACCGAGTGTGTCTGCGCGCGAGCAATAGTGCACGAGAGAGACCAAGTGTGTCTGCGCGCGAGTAATAGTGCACGAGAGAGGACCGAGTGTCTGCGCGCGAGCAATAGTGCGCGAGAGAGACCGAGCGTGTCTGTGCGCGAGCAATAGTGCACGAGAGAGACCGAGTGTGTCTGCGCGCGAGCAATAGTGTGCGAGAGAGACCGAGTGTGTCTGTGCGCGAGCAATAGTGCGCGAGACAGACCGAGTGTGTCTGTGCGCGAGCAATAGTGCGCGAGAGAGACCGAGTGTGTCTGTGCGCGAGCAATAGTGCGCGAGAGAGACCGAGTGTGTCTGTGCGCGAGCAATAGTGTGCGAGAGAGACCGAGTGTGTCTGCGCGCGAGCAATAGTGCGCGAGAGAGACCGAGTGTGTCTGCGCCTGAGCAATAGTGCACGAGAGAGACCGAGTGTGTCTGCGCGCGAGCAATAGTGCGCGAGAGAGACCGAGTGTGTCTGCGCGCGAGCAATAGTGCACGAGAGAGACCGAGTGTGTCTGCGTACGAGCAATAGTGCACGAGAGAGACCGAGTGTGTCTGCGCGCGAGCAATAGTGCACGAGAGAGACCGAGTGTGTCTGTGCGCGAGCAATAGTGCGCGAGAGAGACCGAGTGTGTCTGCGCGCGAGCAATAGTGCACGAGAGAGACCGAGTGTGTCTGCGTGCGAGCAATAGTGCGTGAGAGAGACCGAGTGTGTCTGCGCGCGAGCAATAGTGCGCGAGAGAGACCGAGTGTGTCTGTGCGCGAGCAATAGTGCGCGAGAGAGACCGAGTGTGTCTGTGCGCGAGCAATAGTGCACGAGAGAGACCGAGTGTGTCTGCGCGCGAGCAATAGTGCGCGAGAGAGACCGAGTGTGTCTGCGCGCGAGCAATAGTGCACGAGAGAGACCGAGTGTGTCTGCGCGCGAGCAATAGTGCGCGAGAGAGACCGAGTGTGTCTGCGCGCGAGCAATAGTGCACGAGAGAGACCGAGTGTGTCTGCGTGCGAGCAATAGTGCGCGAGAGAGACAGAGTGTGTCTGCGCGCGAGCATAGTGCGCGAGAGAGACCGAGTGTGTCTGCGCGCGAGCAATAGTGCACGAGAGAGACCGAGTGTGTCTGCGCGCGAGCAATAGTGCACGAGAGAGACCGAGTGTGTCTGCGCGCGAGCAATAGTGTGTGAGAGAGACCGAGTGTGTCTGCGCGCGAGCAATAGTGCGCGAGAGAGACCGAGTGTGTCTGCGCGCGAGCAATAGTGCACGAGAGAGACCGAGTGTGTCTGCGCGCGAGCAATAGTGCACGAGAGAGACCGAGTGTGTCTGCGTGCGAGCAAGTGCGCGAGAGAGACCGAGTGTGTCTGCGCGCGAGCAATAGTGCACGAGAGAGACCAAGTGTGTCTGCGCGCAAGCAATAGTGCGCGATAGAGACCGAGTGTGTCTGCGCGCGAGCAATAGTGTGTGAGAGAGACCGAGTGTGTCTGCGCGCGAGCAATAGTGCGCGAGAGAGGACCGAGTGTGTCTGTGCGCGAGCAATAGTGCACGAGAGAGACCGAGTGTGTCTGCGCGCGAGCAATAGTGCGCGAGAGAGACCGAGTGTGTCTGCGCGCGAGCAATAGTGCGCGAGAGAGACCGAGTGTGTCTGTGCGCGAGCAATAGTGCGCGAGAGAGACCGAGTGTGTCTGTGCGCGAGCAATAGTGAGCGAGAGAGGACCGAGTGTGTCTGTGCGCGAGCAATAGTGCACGAGAGAGACCGAGTGTGTCTGCGCGCGAGCAATAGTGCGCGAGAGAGACCGAGTGTGTCTGCGCGCGAGCAATAGTGCACGAGAGAGACCGAGTGTGTCTGCGCGCGAGCAATAGTGCGCGAGAGAGACCGAGTGTGTCTGCGCGCGAGCAATAGTGCACGAGAGAGAGACCGAGTGTGTCTGCGTGCGAGCAATAGTGCGCGAGAGAGACAGAGTGTGTCTGCGCGCGAGCAATAGTGCGCGAGAGAGACCGAGTGTGTCTGCGCGCGAGCAATAGTGCACGAGAGAGACCGAGTGTGTCTGCATGCGAGCAATAGTGCGCGAGAGAGACCGAGTGTGTCTGCATGCGAGCAATAGTGCGCGAGAGAGACCGAGTGTGTCTGCGCGCGAGCAATAGTGCACGAGAGAGACCGAGCGTGTCTGTGCGCGAGCAATAGTGCACGAGAGAGGACCGAGTGTGTCTGCGTGCAAGCAATAGCGCGCGAGATACTTCAAATAACAAGACTTTTCAAATAACAATGACTCTGAATTTTATTCACCGCCATCGGGATCCCGCTTATTACATGGCTACCTACCAATAAATCAATAATTTGACACAAAAATAGATTTAAAAACATTAGAATTTAACCAAGCCATGTAATAGGTTATAATAATTATAACAGAAGATAATATCTCTAGTCTATCCTAATATTAATTATAAATACAATGTATATAAAATATAAATACAATATAAAATAATAATAAATTATTTATTTTTATTTATTCTTTAAGGAGATGCACTGAATTTTGGTGAATAAGAGGACCTATTTTATTTTGATGCACATATTTGTACATTAGCAGGAAATGTAGCACATTATGGATGTGAAAGCAGTTATAATAGATGTGACAATAAATTTGTTTTGGTTCAAATCAACAAATAATCGTGATAATTAATCTTAATATTGATCAAAATAATCGTGATCATCATTTTGGCCAAAATCGTGCAGCCATTATAGGTCCCTTTAATTCTTTTGTGGCAATTCTGTAAACCAATTCAGTGGTTGTTTTTCTAAACGCACTCACAGTTTCATACTCTCTCCGTGTCTCTGGGTTACTGACGATGTCCCACGCTGCTCTTAACACCTTGAAGGCCTCGCCAGCGCCCGGGTGCTTGTTTTGTCTGGATGAACCTGCACGCAAACAACCCATTAAATCTCGACAAATACATAAAACCCATAATTCATCCAACAAAGACATTAAACAGGCTTCAGGGCAATTCTTTGATTTCATCTCACCTGTACTGCCAGCTGCCTGTACGCTCTCTTGAGCTCAGATTCAGTGGCATGAATATCCACTCCAAGAACATTAAATGGGTCCAACTCCTCTTCAGGGATCTGAACCAGAACAGCAGATGATAATACGGGTAAAACACACATCAGTTTAAAAGATTCATAACCTGTCCTTGTAAAATTACAGCATCCAACATCAAATCACCAAGCAACATCAATATATCAAGAGCTTACTAAAGGCTTTACATTTGCATATACCATTAAAGTTGGAAACTGGATTCTATAAAAGCTCAAACTCACTTGATCCTTGTGTAATAATTAAAAAGGCAACCAACAACAAATAAAGGTCGTTATGTAGCTACATCAACATAAAGTCATGCACAGAATCTGTTCTTTTGAATTTTTTTCTATTCATAAAAGAATCCTGAAAAATGTATGACGGTTTCCACAAAAATATTAACGGTTTTCAACATTGATAATAATGATAAATGTTTCTTGAGCAACAAATCATCATATTATACTGATTTCTGGAGAATCATGTGACACTGAAGACTGGAGTAATGATGCTGAAAATGCAGCTTTGATCACAGGAATAAATTACATTCTACATTATGTTCACATAGAATACAGTTAATTTAAAATTGTAATAATATTCCACAATATTACTGTTTTTACTGTATTTTTCATTTAAATAAATCTATTAAGTCTTAAATAAGTCTTTATTTTGTTTTTGAAGGTGTACTAGAATCTGTTTTATGTTTGATTGTTCAAAAAACATTCATTATTTTTCACATATTTTACATAACAGCACCTCTCTCGCCAGTCCTGGCTCAAACACACAGATTTTGATTAGCCCTCCCTTCCGAATTATGAAATGTGTTGTGATTGGTTAGCTGGCCCAATGTGTTGTGATTGGCAGTGTTCGGGAAATGTCCCGCCCCTCCTAGTGTAAATGAGGATGGCGTCAATTTCAAACCAATTCGAGCCCAATTCAGACCCTGACAATGTTAACGAACAAGATCTTGAAGAACAGATGTTTTGAACAGACTTGGCAAGCACGGATTTCACAGGACGTTTCTGAGTGGTATACGTCTTTTGTCATTTCCCTTTACATTATAGATACAATGTTATCCACCATTTAATCGTGATGTTTGTCGGAAAACTAAGGTAATACAAACAGTCATCGATCACAAAACCATGGTTAATTTTGTTAAAGGTTCTCTAAGCGATCCTGGGTGACGTCACTTCTTGTTGACGTTCGAACTATTGCCAAACAAACGGAGGCTAGCTAGAGCCTCCCTCCTCCTCATCCACGCACTAACAACCCAAACCCCACCCCCAAATCCTTCTTGTCGGTTATTGGCTGGAACACTGTTTGTTATGTTGTGGTGCGGGGTTAGCCCAGTTTGTTTTTGTTGCTGTTTGTGGAGCCTGGGGTGTCTACAGAGACCCGCGTTTTTTTAGAGTGTGTTCAGGAGACAGACAGCTAGCGGATAGTGAGGAGATATTTGCTGTATGTGACAAAAAAATGTTTGGCCTAAAAAATGCGTGACATCGCTTAGAGCACCTTTAATGAGCGGTGAATCGTCTCACAAAAGCGAGAGCTTACAAAAACAAGCTGTTCTCCATATAATGTGCAGCACACAGATAAACGTTTGGGTTATGATGTTCAGGAAGAGTGACTTTGAGCTTGTCAGCCTTAAGAAGGTCAAACAAATGAGTTTAGGAATCGTTGTGGAAAAAACAGCATCTCTTTGACGAGGCCTGATTGAGCTGCATTAGTATATAGACAGTATTGTTCAATTATTACAATATTATTATAATTTAAACAAATTATTTCCTGTGAAATGTGAATATATTGTATAATATCCTTTATTCCTGTGATAAAAGCTGAATTTTCAAGATCATTACTCCAGTCTTCAGTGTCACATGACCCTTCAGAAATCATTCTAAGATGATGATTTGCTGCTAAAGAAACATTTCTGATTATTACCAGATTTGTCTTCTCTAATGAAGCTCAATCAGGCCTCGTCCCCCTTTTTTGCGTATTCCGTGGGCGCTTATTAAAGTTGTGTTAGTAAATGTTATTAAATGAATAACATTGTGACTTCATAAGATCAGGAAAAAGTGCGTTGTAGTCCAAACAAGCCGTTCATTGTAGTTCTTGGAAAGTGGATTCTGTTAAATAAAATCTCTCTTTGGAGTGACTTTGTAACCTTGCAGATCTTTTTTATGCTCAAAAAGCAACATTACACACTAACTGAAGTTGAAAAAGTGGAAAAGCATAATAGGACCCCTTTAAAAGTAAACTTGCTGACCCCAAACTTTGGAAAGGTAGTGTAGTTTTGCTTTAAAATATAGTGCTTGAACTCTTCTTTAATCAAGTCGTCAGACATTAACGCTAGATCACTACCTTGGCTAGTGCCAGCAGTCTCTGCAGCTCTTCTCCAGGTCGCCACTTCTCCGCCCCCCTGTTGGGAGACTCTGGATTTGAGCTTTCCTTCGCGGCGCCTTGTTTAAAGAAACACCCGTGGATCCTCGCGGTCAGATCCGACACTTTCCTCCAAACCCTGCTGCTTTGGAAGCCAAGCCAGCATTTTCTGCCTCTCTCTCCCGCCAGCCTTCCCACGACGCACCGCATCATCTGAGAGCCAACGCTTAGCGTGGCGCAAACAAATCTGAAACCGGAAAGAAGAGCATGTCGAGCCCAACACAAAGTCCTGCCGATGCCTTCCATCAAAGCTACAGCTGAAAACCGGCTCCAGTCCAGGATCCGCCTCAGATCTTGAGTCAAGCCCGGAATATCGGTGACCTTGCTAAGCATGCGTGATCCAAAGTCGTACAGCGCGATTCCAGACGATTCCACCACGACACCACATCTGTGGGTCAAAGAAATGATGAGTTCGACGACCATGTGGATGCATGAAATGCACCAGGGACTGACAATTTCCGCTAGGAAATCCCGACACACCATGACCAGCTGGTTCCCGTTTTTCCTTCGCGCGCGGCTGTGATTGTGCAGATGCTGGTTCCGTCGCTTCACCTGCTTGTGTCTGCTGGGCCCGGACGACGTGAGGAAGGATCTATGAGACATTGAAGCTGTCCATGATGGTGTTTGATCACAAGGCCCCTGTGCCGGTCCACTCTTCTTGGATTTTCCTTTCCTCCCGGTTCCAGCATTGCGGGATCTAGACTCTCCATCGACCCTCAACTCATTCTCCAAATCATTTTTCCCTCCTCTTTCACATTTCTCCTTTTCAGCACTTCCATCTTCCTCCTGATCCTTAGTTGCGGCATTTTGCTCTTCGTTCTCGTCTCCTTCCAAATCAAAGTCTTCATCAGGGAATTCACAATCCAAATCATCAAACGCCTCATGTTCACAGTCAGGTCCCTGAGGCGGCATCACATGACTGTCATTTTCATGACACGGATCGGCCAGAGAAACGATGGGCGGCCCACAGTCAGTGCCTTCCTCTACTGTCTCCCAATGTATTGCCATGTCTTCTTCCATCTTGCTCAGATATCCACAGGTTCACTCCCTCACGCTTAAGACAGACATGGAAATATCCATCATGAGCTTCAGGGTGGCAGCAGACTTAGACATGCAGCATGCATTGCGTTTAACAGCAGTCTCATATTCACAAATGAAACACAATATGGGGTCTTCAGCACGTCCAGCATTGCAGACGATCAGAGATTAACATTTCCAAATCACACCCGCATTCTGAACCCCTGCAAATGAAAAGAAAAATCTGTCAACTTACTCTAAATATATGACACAACATAATGTAAGACACTGTATGTTCAAGACGTAATCTAACAAATTATACACTACAACCAACGTTAAAAAAACAAACAAACAAAAAAAACTAAACTTTCACATCAACACAACTGTAAGGTTCGAGAAGTAAAAATCAATCACAACTTTCAATACCAACCATCCAATGGGGTATAGTTCTGTAGAAGCCAGTGTAATTTCTAATTCATTAAAAGATGCACTAAATCAATAACTAAGGTGACAGATAATCTCAGAGCTTGGTTGATGGTTTAGACAGAACTTAAATATATATTGTAATTTCATAGAGAGAAATATTAAAAATTGGATAAAGACTTGAGTTACTGTTGCATTCCATATTTAGATCTGTGGAGATCAATATATATACTTTTTTCTCTTTTTTTGGTCAATAGAAGATTCTTAAATATCTTACATATATTCGCTAGGACGTTTTTACAACCAATCAGTGCTAAAATATACGGTAATGCATTCACAATTTATACCAATAACAAATTGTTAATAATATTTAGCCAGTTCACTTTGCATTTTTGTTGACAACAAAAACACATATCCCGGTTAGTGCCAACAAGTTTGCGGTTCTACACGACCTAAAGTCACACAGTTAAAACTACAAACCCATCAGTTTTCCTTTGCTATTAAAACAGATCAGATCCACGAGAGACGGGGCAGAGAATGAAATGTAAACAAGTCTGGAACTTACTGAACTCTCTGTCCTGATAAAGTACACGAGCATCGACTCCTCAACTGCGGTCGACTGAGGGTAACATATGATGGTTGTGATTTCGTGAATGTTTACGTTTAATACTCTTTATATGTGTTTAATGTCTTCATTTACGCTGCTGTTTGGCTTTAGCAGACATGCTAACTGAAGAACACCTACAGCTAGAAGTCCTGCCTTGCGACACTAAACACTGAAACAACGACAGTGTACGGGCAGCAAAGTTAATCTCGAGTGTAACATGAGCTCGGAGCAGCTCAGCCTGTTTTCTCACCTATCTTTAAACTGCTTTCACTGTCCTTCTCTCTTCTTTCCAGTTCACTTCCGAGTACAGCACACAAGCCTAACGTCAGTTCCGTGTAAGTAACCCTTTCCTGTCAACTGTTAACACGAGAACGGGGTGACGTCACGATAGAGTGCCGAAGTTATGACGTCACTTTGTAGGCCAAAACGCGGAAGTGAGTTAGCATTTTGGCACTTCCGGTTCCCTCGCCCTAAAGTCTATGGGTTTTTTGAATGGGTTTTTGCTAAATCGCCTGAAATAAGGTCTGTGGTTAACAAAGCCTCTAAATATTTTCACGTTTTGATCTATGACATAAAACACACCAGTTATAACCTGCTTGTAATTTTTTAAAACTTTATTGTGATTTAAAAACGGTGGTTGCTAACAAGTTGCTAAAAGGGACTACATCCTTTGGCGGGGACTTTAGACGTCATCAATACTAACCCGCGTTTCAGCCTCACGTTCTTTATTTCTGTGGAGAGACTAGGCTTGTTTGAGATGAGCAAAATCTGCGCAGAACCGATCACCGGTGATCAGCGCAAGATGCATGCCGGTTAGAAATGTGTCCGACTGCGTTCCGCCTGGCTCTGATGCCATGCTGACGTATGTCAAAAATCTCTCGCGAGCGCAAGGCACACCTGTCGGATTCTGCAGTCGCGCGCAGTTGCTCTTCACCGACTGCGCTGATCAAAAGCATTATGGGAAACGACTTGCTGACGACACAGCTTGATGCTCATTGGTTTAAACAACCATGATGTAATGTTCTCTTTTAAAATGTTTGATTTTAAAACTCTGATATCATGTTTTAGGTGTATAAATTATGTGTGAATATTCCCAAACTCTCTGACAGTGCGATCTCTATATGAATTATGTGATTGTGTTATTTTTATTTAAAAAATAGGCTATAGAAACACATGTCTGTATCAAAGAAAAAAAAATATTGATAAACACGTAGCCTATTTGGAATGTGATTAAATAAGTGCTTTGGTTGTCTTGTTCATTATATTTTTTTTCCAATAAAAGCAACAGAACTTAAATTACATCCAGTTTATTAGAAACACTGTGCACGAGCGTGAATCCCGTGAATCCCGCGATATCCATCTTTGATCTCACAGGTGTCAGATCCACTGTGAGACGAGAGAACTGTCCGGCTTGCCTGCACTTTTTTCACTCCTCCCCTCACTGCAGCCGGCTACTCTCGCATACATTTCAGGCGAGGCAAGGCGCATCTCAAACAAGCCTAGTGTTCGACAATGGTGTTTTGTTTTGTCCCGAGATGCAACCACAAGTAAACCAGCATCTAAGCTGCACTGTACATGTCCAGATTTATAGTGGTTCTCTCCTCGATCCTTTCTGTCTAAGAAAAAGGACATACGATTGGAAATTGATACGGCCATAGCTAACGTTAGTGCTTCTGAGATGGTAATAGCGCGTTTTTTTCTGGCGAATTAGCAAATGGTATGCAAACATAGCTACAATCAAACATAATACAGTAAAAGATCATTTTTATTAAAGTTTATTTGGGGCACAATGATCAGGCATAATAATCGTAATTACAAAGAAAATAATATTAAGGTTTATATAAACTAACAAAATAATAAACTAATAAATAAAACATTAACAAAAGATAACAAAAATCTCAGAGAGGCACGCATAAACAAAATTAGTTTCTAACATTTTTTGGGGAAAAACGAATGGGTTATAATATTTCTCATGAAAAGGTGGATAAGTGTTCATACCATAGGCATAGGGTTCATACACAGCGCAGATCATAATCTCTTATATACTGTCTATGTCTATGATCATAATGAGCAGGGTATTATTAATTTGATCCCTAAGCCTCAAAAGGACCCTGTGCAACTTGAAAATTGGCGACCTATAAGCTTGCTAAATAATGATTACAAAATACTAGCTATGATTTTTTCTAAAAGAATTAAATGTGTTTTAGATAATATAATAGATGACTTTCAATCAGGTTTCATGAAAGACAGACTAATTGCAAATAACATTAGACTTGTTCTTGATATTTTAGACTATTCGGATATGATCCCCGACGATGGTTTCTTGTTTTTTCTTGATTTTTATAAAGCTTTTGATTCTGTTGAGTTTCCTTTTATTCTTAAATCTTTGAATATTTTTGGTTTTGGCCCCAACTTTATCAATGCAATTCAAACTCTGTACAATAACGCCAATGCTTCAATTAAATTACAGCATGGTACTACTCATACACTGTTAAAAATTGCTGTAAAAATACAGCCAATTTCCAACAGTAAAATACTGTTATTTAAATAAACAGTTTAATCCTGTAATTTTACAGTCTATGTTCCATAAATTAATTACTTGTGGTAAATTTACAGCATTTATATGTAAACCCATTTCTTCCTGGAAAAAACAGCCGTGGACTGTAAAAAATAGCACGTGGGGGCGGGGCATCTTCACGCGGTCTATTTTTGAACAGAAGCAGTCAAGAACAGAATTGTTTCGCAACACTCCTCTGGGCTGTTTTAATGAAGGTCACTGTTCAAGGTAAGTTTATTTATTTGCTGTTATTCTATTATGTTGCTCCCCACCTGTAAATCGCCCTTTTTACAAGGTATTTTTGACTGCCAAGTTACTGAGCGCGAATTGCGTTTTTGTAGACAGAGCTCTCAACGGTTGAGGCATTTCGCCTGTTAATGAATGTTCTCTGAGCTCCGATTATTACGGTGAATTATTTGCTTGGTTAAAGTTAAGTTACCATTTAGAAATTAGTTTGGCTTTCTTTTGTAGTAACCTTAACTCGATTTACATGGATTTCTGATTCTGTAGCGTTACACGATGCGAATCTTACCAGATGCATTTTATTCGCATAATATCATGCACATAAGATGGAGAATAATTACAAAACTACTCGAAATATCCAGATCCATTATAATAATACAAATTTTGTGGTCAATTTGTTTAGTTTCCATGCAAACAATGTAAAGCTGTTAAAATTCCCAAAGCAAAATAGATATAACCTATATTTTTTTTCGTTTTAGTGGTGCGAGTACCTGCTTTTTTGTGAGATTCACATGCACATATAGACATAGTATTAAAAAGTCAAAGAGATTGTGTTTGAAAGACGAGGCAGAGATGGATATTCTCGACTTTTCGGCGCGAAACACGTTTACAGACAGACAGTTCTCAACAGCTGGGGCATTTCACTATTCAATGTTCTCCGTGCTCCATGCTAAATGTCTTTGCTTGGTTAAAGATTTCAAAATAATTATTTTCTTTTTCTTTTTTTCTAGGAATCAGTCACTTGATGTTTTACTGAGACTGTACACAGCTAATCTTTGGTGAGTTTCACGCCATGTTGAAGATCAGATGACATTTTATGACCAATTAATGCAGAAAACCAACCAATTCCAAAAGGTTGAGGGTTCACATAGCTTTTTCCCCCACTGTACTATCAAATGTACTTATTCTGCTTTAAACATTTGTTTGCACATATACCTTAACAGATCTCTATACAATACACACACACTCAATCACTTAACTATCTACTCCTTTCCGGCTAACTGGAAAAAACAATCACTTTCTTTTACACACAGCTAAACTTTCTCATCTTGTCTTGACCCCATAATCTTTCTGTTAAAGGTATAGTTCACTTTGAAATTAAATTTTGGTATGTTTTAGCTTACCTCAAGGGCATCCAAGATGTAGGTGTCTTTGTTTCCACAGTAGTTTTAATTTTGATATTTTTAGGTCAAACCGTTCTTGTCTGTCAGTCATATAATGTAGGTCTATGGTCACTGTCTCAAAGAGCACGCACAGAGAAGTCCAAATTAAACAATTCCTCATCGTAAGTACACATTGATGGCCTAAGACACAAAACAAGCGGTTTGTGTGAGAAAACGAACAGTATTTATATAGTTTTTACCTCTTGTACACAACCACGTCCAAGTGATCTGAGGGCGTGCGCTTCCTGGTGTGTGACGTGTGCACGCGTTCTGGCTTAGTCAGTGCAAGCGCCGGAAAGAAACCATACGTAATTGTTTTCTTTTACGTCGGTTTAAACATCCCGGATAAGCGCAAGTTAGTGCCATTTCTATTAGCCATCTTACCTACAATCTCTGTTCTGTGTAAACAATGAATGACGTACACGCACGAGAGATCACTTCCGGCGCACACGTCACACACCAGGAAGCGCACCCCCTCAGATCACTTGGACGTGGTTGTGTACAAGAGGTAAAAACTAGGGCTGAACGATTAATTGCATTTGCGATAATATCGCGATATGATGAAACGCGATTTTGTAATCGCAAAAGCTGCGATTACTCTCTGGTCACGTGACACGCGATAGTAAAGCAATCTGCACTGCAGATGAAGCATCAACTTTTTACGCTACGCATGTACGCCTGGCATAGGCTACAGGAAAGAACAGTTTGTTTAATTTATGCGATTGTGTTATAGATTCTCTTCAACGATTCTGTATGGATTCAGATAATTTCAGAATCGAGACTGAGCTTAGTTTTAAACACAGATGCGTTGCGTGATGACGCTGCGTGTGCTTTATACACAATTCTGCTTGCTTCTAATTCCTCTGTCACATACACACACACACACACATTCGAACCTTCCGAAAAAATAGTCTTTCATACAGATCGGAAAAGTTGAAGCGAAGGACATTCGCGGGCTTCATTGCACTAGAATGGCACTCGCTGTGAAATACGCGCGCTTTGCTTGATGTTACTCTAGTAGTGCGCGGTCCCCGCCCGCCGGTATTTTCCTTACAAGTGCTCTATAAAGGCATCATATGTCTTTTGGAATGCAGTTGGCTTATATATTAAAAATAAAAACATGAAAACCATCGACAGAAGCTGCTTTCAATACTCACGCCCGCTTTGTGAAGAGCGCTCTCACATGCGGCTGTGAGCGACTCTGTCTACGTGTTTAGCCTACTTGCATCTCAAAATGCGTTTATGACGCGAAATTAATGTAAACAGTCAGTTATGTCTTAAGGTATTAAAAGGACAGGACAAACCACATCTTATATTTCAAAAGAGATCTGTGCATTAGTGTGAAGCAGCTTATCGTATCTAAACTGAGAAAGAAAAATCACAGCTCTTGAATGGAAAACATTCAGACTATTAAATACTGAAGCACTCTTTGTTTATTGCTTGTAATGTTTTTTCCCCTTTTTGTTATTGATAACTTTTATGTTTTGAAGCTATTCGTTTATAGCCTATTTAAAATTATTAACATGTAACTATTTATTTCGTTTTTTAATGTGTAATTATTTTTAAAAGTAGCCTACTTATAATTACATATGTAATTAAATACATATTTAAAGTTTTATTAATAAGATTCATTAAATAAAAAAGTTGATCGGCTCATTCCCACCCATATTTTACAATGATTTATTGCTTGTGTTTGTTGAATAATATAATAGATTAAGAGCTTAAAAAATAATCGCATATTAAATCGCAATCGCAATATTGGTAAAAATAATCGCAATTAGATTATTTTCCAAAATCGTTCAGCCCTAGTAAAAACTATATAAATACTGTTCGTTTTCTCACACTAACCGCTTGTTTCGTGTCTTAGGCCATCAATGTGTACTCACGATGGGGAATGGTTTAATTTGGACTTCTCTGTGCATGCTCTTTGAGACAGTGACCATAGACCTGCATTATATGACTGACAGACAAGAACGGGTTGAGCTAAAAATATAAAAATTGAAACTACTGCGGAAACAAAGACACCTACATCTTGGATGCCCTTGAGGTAAGCTAAAACATACCAACATTTTATTTCAAAGTGAACTATCCCTTTAACAGAAAGATTATGTTTTTTTATGTTTTTCCTCTATGCTGTAACAAACATACACCCTCATTTGCTCTCTATGATTAGCTAAAGGATTAGTTCTCTTTAAAAAACATTTTGCTGATAATTTGCTCACCCCCCATGTCATCCAAGAAGTCCATGTCTTTCTTTCTTCAGTCGAAAAGAAATTAAGGTTTTTGATGAAAACATTTCTCCATAATGGACTTCAATGGGTCCCAAACGGTTCAAGGTCCAAATTACAGTTTCAATGCAGCTTCAAAGGGCTTTAAACGACACCAGACGATGAATCTTATCTAGCGAAACGTGCGCTCATTTAAAAAATAAACAAAAAAGTTTACGTTTTATAAGCACAAATGCTCGCCTTGCTCTGTTCATACGCAATTACGCTGAAAAGGTCACGCTTGCCGTACCGAGTCAGTGTTTACAGATGACCATATACACATATTCAAATGTCTTTGTGTTAGTTTATCGTTTAAAATGCCCATTTCGTGTGCGTATCCTGGGTGTTGTAATATTAAAAAGCCTAAAAGAAAATTTTCGTCAGGACAGACATTTTTTACTTTTCATAGAAGCGTGACCTTTTCAACGTAATTGCGTATCACATGACGTCACGAACGCGCATCACAGAACAGAGCAAGGCGAGCGTTTGTGCTTATAAAACTTAAACTTTTTTTATTTATTTTTGAAATGACCGAACGTTTCGCTAGATAAGACCTTTATGCATCGTCTGGTGTCGTTTAAAGCCCTTTGGAGCTGCACTGAAACAGCATTTGGACCTTAAACCGTTTGGGACCCATTGAAGTCCATTATATGGAGAAATTTTTTCATCAAAAACCTTAATTTCTTTTCGACTGAAGAATGAAAGACATGGACATCTTGGATGACATGGGGGTGAGTAAATTATCAGCAAAAGTTTTTTTTAAAGTGAACTAATCCTTTAAGTATATTAACATGATCATTGTATGTCTCTTTTAAAAGTCTTCGTAGAATATGTGATCACTAGTTTTTGCCTTGTGATTTATTTAACCACTAAGATTTTCTTGATTTTCTTTCCTCTCAGATCTGGATTTCCTCAGACCAGATGTGTCAAAAGCTGATGTGGGACGTGTTGGCTGTTTTTTGCCTCTTGACTTCCTACGTTTTTTCACCCATTGGGTCTCTTGATTATCCTCTCAGATCCGGACTTCCTCTCAGGTCAGATCTTTCAAAAGCAGGTTTGGGATGTTTTGGCAGTTTTTTGCCTCTATCAAGGATTTTTCATCCATTGGTTCTCAATGGTTTCCTCTCAGACCTGGATGCTGATGTGACATGTTGGCTGTTTTTTGTTTGTTAGTTTTTTCCTCTTTGTAAGGTTTCTGGTTTTGCCCACTGGTTCCTCTCATTGAATTTGAAAATGTATTTTTCAAATTTGTTTGTGAAAATATTGTTAAAACCTGTGACCTGTTTTAAATAAATGGCAAATACTGTACCATAATCTATTTTTTCGTTATTTTTTCCATTGAGTAAAAAGTCTGTTTGGAATGTCTGTATACATTATGCTATTTATATATGGATGTTAATAGATATCGGACAATAGAGTAAATAGAAAACAGTATTTATATTCTAACTTTTTTATACTGTAGAATTATAGCTTGAACCACAGCTGCCAGTACTTTGTGAAATTACAGCTCAGCCGTAAAATTAAAAACTGTAGAATTACGGTAAAGGGCTGGAACCAAAGCTGCCAGTACTTTACTGTGAAATTACAGCATAGTTGAAACCGTAAAATTACGGTAAAGGGCTGGAACCAAAGCTGCCAGTACTTTACTGTGAAATTACAGCATAGTTGAAACCGTAAAATTACGGTAAAGGGCTGGAACCAAAGCTGCCAGTACTTTACTGTGAAATTACAGCATAGTTGAAACCGTAAAATTGCGGTAAAGGGCTGGAACCACAGCTGCCAGTATTTTACTGTAAATATACGGGTGAATTTTTTACAGTGTAGATTTAATATTGAAAGAGGCATCCGTCAAGGCTGCCCAATATCACCTTATCTTTTTTTGCTTCCTATGCAATTATTAGCCATCCACATTCAAAATAGTAATTTGAAAGGCATCTCTGTTACAAACCAATCAATATTAATAAGCCAATTGGCTGATGACACAACTCTGTTTTTAAATAATAAAGATCAAGTTTCTGTAGCCTTAAAGATAATTGATCTCTTCTCATCTGCTTCTGGGTTATTTCTTAATGTTCACAAATGTGAACTCTTAGCTATTAAACAGTCCATTGATGTTAAAGTCTGTGACATTCCAGTCAAATCCGAAGTTAAATACTTGGGTATAATCATATGTAAAGATCAGAAAAAAAGATCAAAACTTAACTTTGAACCTCTTATTCTTTCTATTCAACGCAAATTCAATTCTTGGTTACAGCGTGATCTGTCTATAACGGGTAGAGTGTTGCTTTCTAAAGCTGATGGGTTATCTCGGGTTATCTATCCTGCAATGGCTCTAGATGTTCCTGTGGAGATTTGTAGAATGCTGGACAAATTGATAGTAAACTTTGTTTGGAAATCTAAAAAGCATTTAATAAAAAAAAAGTGTTATGATAGCTGATCGGACAATGGGTGGCTTTGACTTAGTGGACTTTTCCACTCTTAATAACTCTTTCAAGATTAAGTGGATCAAATCTTTTTTGAACAATCCTACTTCTTCTTGGAATATTATTCCAAATCATATTTTCAATTCAGTTGGTGGATTGCATTTTTTATTGCGCTGCAACTATAACATCTCTAAAATACCTTTAACTCTTTCTAGTTTTCATAAACAGGCTTTAATATGCTGGTCTTTAATATATAATTATAATTTTTCTCCTCATAGATATTTTATATGGAACAACCAAAATATTAAATATAAAAATAAATCTCTTTTTTTTAGATAATTGGTTTGATAAAAAAATACTTTTAGTAAGTCAACTTTTAGATGAAAGGGGTGTCTTGCTCTCTTATGAACACTTTATGCAAAAATTCTCTTTTCCAGTCCCCCCAAGAGAGTATGGCATTGTTTTTGGTGCAATTCCTGATAGTGTGATACCTTTGGTCAAACCTGGCCCTAATGGTCCTTTATTCTCTCCACTTATTTTTGACAGCACTAATATATTTGTTGATCAATGTCCTCTCAGCAGCTTGTCAAACAAGAAAATTCGCTCAATTCTAAGCAGAGATCAGATATCTTTGCCTGCTAGTGTAAGCTTTTGGAATAACAAATTTGATGAGATAGTATGGGAAGATTTCTGGTCTCTTCAGCGAATTTTTTTTTTAACTAATAAAGTGGTTGAAGTCTCTGTCAAAATTATTCACAATTGCTACCCAGTTAATTATACATTTGCTAAATTTAATAATAGTATTTCCCCTTTGTGCTCATTCTGTCATCAGTGTGATGAGACAATTAATCATTTATTTTGGGAATGTGTATATTGCAAAAAATTTTGGCTTGATTTTTCAAACTTTGTTAAAAGGAATATATCCTTAAACTTCTATAAGCCAGAAAATTGTATTTTTTGGTGACTCTCTGAAATTAGAT
Source organism: Phoxinus dragarum (assembly GCA_033366665.1). Classification (NCBI taxonomy): domain Eukaryota; kingdom Metazoa; phylum Chordata; class Actinopteri; order Cypriniformes; family Leuciscidae; genus Phoxinus; species Phoxinus dragarum. The sequence continues at coordinate 43,495 of JARPMJ010003330.1, forward strand.
CCTTATCATTTTAAATTTGTTCTTAACTTGCTACTTTTTCTTGCCAAATTTTATATTCACAAGTGTAAATTTTCAAAGAAAACTCCTTCTTTTTTTATTTTTAAGAAAGATTTTGATATATATCTAAATTCTTTGAGGAAATCTAAAAACTCTATTGCTTGTAAGACTCTACAATGGTGTAAATCATTTAAGCTAGTTTAATATTCTTTTTTTTATGTAACCCTCTGTACTGTGTATTGTGTATTATTATATTGTTTTCTGTATTGGTTATTATTGCAAAAAAAAAAAAAAAAAAAAGAAAAAAAAGAAAGAAAAAAAAAGATCATAATGAGCGAGAGTGTTTTTTAAATAAAGTTTGAGGAAGCTTGATGATGACGTTGATCCGCGACCACCTACAGTGGTGTGCTGTAGTCTATGGCTGTAGTCCGTTTATAGCCTACCGTTAGCATTTTATATCTGACGGCTTTATTTAGGCTTCAAAATGTATACATTTTGGATTAACTTGTAAAGATTATCTTGATAGAAAAAACGTGTAAGGGTCACAACTCTTTGTTGAACACAGATCTTATTTTTGGCGATTTTCCAAAAGTCTATGGGGAAAATGCATAGCTTTTTGATCGAGGGAACCCATGCGCCGCTAACTTCCGGGTTGGCCTACAAAGTGACGTCATTACTTCAGCACTCTATTGCCCACGTGATCGTACAAAAAAGTATGTAGCCTACCTAAAAAAAAAAAAAGTCTGTACCTAATCGCAGCCTACTTTTCCGCATTTCTTAATCGAAATTGATACATTTCTAAAGTCTCTAAGGTTGATTAAAAACAAGAAAAGTGACATATTCTTGAAATATTATGATGATATTTTTAATAATACCACTGATGCATAATGTTTCATCTGTGTATGACTGTCTTTTATTTTTATTTATTTATTTATTAATTTATTATTTTAATTTTTTATATATGTGAAGCTTTACATATACTTGATACAATTGAATTTATGTAGAATTTCTATTTGTTCTGTTCTTTATGTCTGCTTGTTATTTGATACATATTTAATAAAATAAAAAATAAAAATAATAAAGTTGTGAATAGAACTGCACAAAATCGTAATATCATAAACATTAGTGAATTAAAAAAAATTTTTTAAATAAAAATTACAAAAAAGTCTGTACCTTGGGGAGCTGACAGATGAAAAATGCACTAACAAACATATTTTGTACTATTTGTCAAAAACCTAAATAAAATAGCACCTAGAGGTTTTTTTTTATTATTGATTATTGATTATATTATTGATAATATTAACTGGGATTGTTTAAATAGCCCCACATAAATAAATATGCTTACTTTAATCCCCAAAGTTTAAGGTGTCTTCTCTGAAAAACTCAAATTATTGACATGTTTAAAATATTATGATATGATTGTTGGATCCCATGTTACCAATTAATGTAATAATAACATCTTGTATTGCATTTTTTTATGCTAGGCTATATGCTATGTTTGCTAGGCCTACTTGTTCAGTTATTCGATTTAAAATAAAAGCGTGTGGGAAAAGTGTGGTCCTTGCCTCAAAAGCATCTTCTTACCAATAAAAGAAATAACATTTAAATTAAAGTCAGATGTTACATTTTTATTTTTTAGTCCCTCTTCTGTGGAAAACAGAGACATTTTGGTCAGATATCCTAATCTTTATCCAATCTCATTTAAAAAAAAGTGCACAACTTATGTTTCCTGTTACTAAATTACACAAAAAAATCCTCTCTTTACTGTATTCAAATTATATGGGAACAATCTAAAGCTCTGTAAATCCTGAAGCATTGAAAACTATTCACTTTTGTGTCGTCTTACAGTAATATGTAGTATTTGTGTGTGCATGTTACCCACATGTTTGTGTCAATGCATACAGCTGTGTTGTTTGTATTTCTATGTCTTAATGTTCTGTATTTGGACCTAAAAGTACAAAGATTTAAACATCCCTGTTGTTTAGTCCATAACTTTTCCTGCACATGCCAACTCAAGTCAGCTTTCTTTGTATAGAGTATTCACAGTAATAAGCAAGAAAATTATGTTGCAAAGTTCTTCAATTATGAAAGAAATGCAATTTCAATAGTGCCATCATCACTCAATTCAGTTCATGTTTTGATCTCATCCAATAGATTCAGTGCAGTCAAACTGATAATATCACTAAATATTAAGTGTCTTTTAAACCACATGCCAGTCACTTTTCTACCTGCATTTGAATTTGGATATAATTTGAAGGATATAGATGGATGGATGGATGGATGGATGTTTTGTTGTTAGTGGACTTTTAACCAGTCCAAACATATTTTGTACCACCAGAGGTCTCTGTCAACACGGAATTGTGATGTTTTACAGCAGTTACTCACATGTAGCCACCGTCTATGGTAGCCACTCATAATTAAAGGATAATTCCGGTATTTAACACCTTGAGTCTATATTGTAGTTTGTTTTGGATGAACAAGAGTGGTGGACAACATTTTTTTGACAATGGTTCCTCTCTCGAGTTTTTGACTAATAGAATTGGCCATGGACCCATTTAACATTGGAGTCAATGGGCATGTCCGAAAATGTCATTAAAACAGCCAATAATGTTCATTTACAAAACTGTTAAACTCACCGAGTGGTTAGTGGTGTTCGTTGATGATTATAAACAATATATCGTCGCAATATATGATTCCAATCCGTTTATTTTGCTATAGTGGAACTATTTTTTCAGACACTTCACAACCGTGCATCTTCCGCTCAATATTTGAATCTGAAGCGTTAGCACACTCCTGACCACTTGATGGCGATAACCGATGTTTATGTCTCGCGGGACACTCACGGTCACAGTCGAGTTCAACTTCATATTGCACTGGTCAGTGGTCACGTCTTTCAATATTTTCAAGGTTTTGTTTGTTTATTTCGCTTACTCTCCCGGAGCACAGTTGCTCTGCTCGCTAGCCTTATGAGAAACGGAAGCGAGCAAAAAGACTATCGACCAAATGTAAACAGCCCCCTTTCCGTATCCAGTAGCGCATTTATATTAACGAGCACTCAGTCCTTCAACAGAATTCAATGGGATTTTACAAAATGACGAATAAAACACGACAGAAACTGTATTTCGCAACACTTTTTGTTTCTGGAACATCAACTAACATCACTAACCACTCGGTGAGTTTAACAGTTTTGTAAACGAACATTATTGGCTGTTTTAATGACATTTTCAGACATGCCCATTGACTCCAATGTTAAATGGGTCCATGGCCAATTCTTTTATAGTCAAAAACTCGAGAGAGGAACCATTGTCAAAAAAAATGTTGTCCACCACTCTTGTTCATCCAAAACAAACTACAATATAGACTCAAGGTGTTAAATACCGGAATTATCCTTTAACCAATACTGACCCGGGGTCTTGCAATAGGCTATCTTGTTGGAAAGAAATACTATGGAAGTCAATGGGGCCCATCATCAATATCATCTTTTGTGTTCAGCAGATGAAAAGAAATTCATACAGGTTTGGAACAACTTGAGGGTGAGTAAATGATGACAGAATATATAAATTTTTGGGTGCAGTATCCCTTTAAGTTATCCTGTTAACTTTTTCAGAAAAAAAAAGCCAGTGTGCCAATTGTGAGGAAAAAATGCCATAGGCTAATTGTGAGATAAAAAGTCACAATTATCTTTTAAATTGTTTATGTGGCGGAAACGATCTTTTTGGCCATGCCCTCTTCTGAAGCCATTGCTTCTTTTTTTAATAAATTATTTATTTATTACAATACCTTGTCTGTTCCATGAGCAGTACATTAAAAATCTTTCTGTGGCAGGGCTCAGCTCAACCTTAAACCTTATAAGGTCTATACGTCTGCCTATACACTCATGCAGAACATAACAATTAACATTTTGAAGTCAATTGACATTCTTACATTTTTTATGGAATATTGCAATATTATTATTATTTAATCATTTGCCCTCGTAATCTTCCATCAAAATAAAATCTCTTCCCTCTACAGTGCTCTTCTCTGATGACGTGTTTACATTTGTTCTTGTTCGAGAAGCCATTTAACTCGTTTTTGGAACAAAATCGCTGACTCGTTGCTAAGGTTTATTTCAAAGCTAACAGTTTAAGTATCCTAAATATACACACAAAAAAAATATTTGTATAATTTGAATTAAAAAAAAACGGATCGGTGATGGTACAAAATAAAAATATGATATATATTTATAAATATTATATTATAAATATTAAATATTATATAAAAATATTATTAAAATTATAATTATCGTTATATAGGCAATTCTATATATTTAAAAAAATATATAGAGCCTATCTTAAAGCTAACAGTTTATGGATCCTAAATAGCCTATACACAAAAAATATTTGCATAATTAGCCTATATATTTTATTAACTGAAATGAAAATCCATCGTTAGGCTATATAAGCAATTCTATAAAGTTTTTTTTTTTTTTTTAAGTAAACATAAAATAATTTGTAAAGTATCTAATATACATGGGTTTCTGTGCAACGTCATCGCGTAGATGCGCGCGCATCTAAGAGGCAGAAAGCAACAGTCTTTACGGCTATATCTAGCAGAAGCAGAGATGTTGTGCTGTAAACTAACCTAAATGCATAGGGTATGTCATGTTTTTATGATTCGCAAACTTAGTTGGACAATTTCATACTAGTCAACTAACTAACTTTTTACATAATGTTATATTAATATGCAAATAAACACAAGCAAACAGATTCAACTCTGAAATTGCAGTTTATTATTGAGTCAACAAGAATTTACAAACAATGCGAAATCTACGTTAATTACAATGTTCTTTTACAGAACTCGGCATAACATATAGCGGTCTTGCCTCTTGGATGCGCGCGCATCCGGTATTGTTTGTATACAAGAAACCTGTGTATGAATGATAAAAAGCAATAATAACTAATCTTTTTAAAAACCCAGTCGCGCATCAAGCCAGATCAGCCTGACGCATATGCCGGGGATTCCCGCAGCTCAAGCCGCGTCACTCCGCCCACAGACCCGGTGATCTCCGGCACTCCTCCACACAGCTGACGGACTGCAGTCATGTTTGCTCATGTATTAAACCAGCTACTTATTATAATATGACTGGTCTCTTTAATGCTGTTTAGGTTCCTATCCTAACCATTTTATACAGGCATGAGCTTAAACAGTGAAACGGACAGATTCCCCGTCCCTCCACTGCTGCGAGAGCCGGAGAGGAAGGCGCTCCCCCCTGAGCTCAGACCGGAGAGGAAGGCTCTTATTCGGTCAGATGGCGTGCCGCAGTCCGCCCACGCGTTTCTCGCGCCCACACAGGCAGCGAAAGAGCGTCATTAACTCACCGCTCCTGCCAGCACAGCAGAGAGAGCCTAGACAACACAAGAGTTTCAAGAGTATTTCAGTACCATCTCACATCTGTGGAATAACGGTCTAACAAGCACTGAAAACAAATATAAATGTCCTGTTTGATGCGTAAAGATACAGGGTCTTTAAATAGAACGAAAAGTTTGAACTGAGTTAAAGCAGTGCAACTCTATAGATTCCGTCGTTTCGGTTACTGAAGCTCAAGTTTCTTCTCGATCCTGTCCTGGATTCTGTCTTGAAGTCTCTCGAGGTGAGTAGTACACAACTAGCCTACTACTGATGTAGCCTACATTCAGCAATTACACTCTTAAAAACAAAGGTTCCTTATTGGCATTTGATTCAGTGAAGAACTTTTAACATTCATGGAACCTTTACACTGACTGCACAAAAGGTACTTTATAGTGGAAAGGGGTTCTTTGGATTTTTTTTAAATGTTCTTCATACTAAGAAAAAAAAAAGTTTATTTATAGAACGTTCATTGAAAGGATCTTTGGGGAACTATATGGTTCTTTATGACATCACTGTGAAACCCCCCTTTTGGAACCTTTATTTTTAAGTGTGTACTGTCTATCATTATTATGAATAATCACTGGAAAACTACTGTAGGCTGTATTTAACACCAAAAATTCAGCAACACCATTGCTGGATATGAATGCCTTACACAAACTATGCTCATTATTTGTGAATTTTAACTCTAAGCTTAAAAAAAAGAGATGTAGCCTGTAGGCTATGTCTTACTAGCCTATAACTGTAATTACTGACTGTTGCGATGTTTTTGCCAGAAAAAAACTTGCAACTTAAAGGGATTTCTGTCATATTACCAACCCTCATGTCGTTCCAAACTGAAATTTCCCACTGTATTATTGTAAATAAACAATTGTTGTTTGCCTTCAGCGCTTTGGTTTAATTTGCTTGCACTGATATCGGTCCTAAGTCAGACCCCGACAGTTAATGTTATTCCCCATACCCCTTAATAACGCCAGGGGACGTAACAAAGACCTTCCTTCATCTTTGGAACGCTATACAACGCTGTATGCATTACATTGCAGCGCTTCCGGGTTCTACGTCAGAATGCTGGCTCATTATTGGCCGATGCTGGTCACTTGTGACACGTGTGTGTGATGCTGACGCAGGAACTGGCCAATAATGAGCCACCATTCGGATGTAGAACCCGGAAGCGCTGCAATGTATTTACAACTTAAACAGCGTAGGAGACTGACGCAGACTAGAAGAATTTGTTGAATAAAGTCGTTATTTGTGTTTGTTTTGACTATTTTAATGATGTCTTTACTACCTTTCTGGGCCTTGAAAGTTGCAATGACGTTGCTGCCTATTGCTGGTTCAGAACCCCTGAGATTTCATCAAAATTATTTTAAAGGAGTGGTATAATGCCCTTTTCACAAGATGTAAAATAATTCTTTGATGTCCCCAGAGTGTGTATGTGAAGTTTTAGCTCAAAATACCCCACATATATTTTTATATAGCATGTTAAAATTGTCACGTTTTGTGTGTGCCCCTTTAAATGCAAATGAGCTGCTGCTCCCGGCACAGGGGGCGGAGCTTCAAGAGCTTGTGTCCTTTTACCTCACACACACATGCAGTAAATATTTCAAAAACTTTTAGCCTTTTATGTTCAAACCGGAGTCAGACAATGATGGAGAGACTCAAGAAGAAGTGACAACATGTAGAAGCAACAGGACATTTCTGAATGGTTAGTTGATGAATTCATGTAGCTTATGTGTAGTTAACTACCGGTATCTTCTAGTCATTGATTAGCATATTCTGTCATGACAATCTATAAATCGTGTTCCGGGGGCGGGGTTTATGTAAATTCTAGGGTTAGTGATGTCACTAACCCGGGAGGAATGTCGTGTTGCCGTTTGTTGTAGTCCTTAAAAAACTATTTCTTTAAAGGCAAATATCTTCCTTTGCTTTGAACTTTGAGTGTTGAGTGTTAAACAGCAACATTACACACTATCTAAAGTTAGAAAAGTGAAATCATAATCAACCACCCCTTTAATTCGTGTTCCAAAGATGAACGAAGGTCTTATAGGCAGTAGTCGTACCCACTAGGAAAGGTCAAGGGTTTCCGTAAACCCACTGAAAAAGCACGAGGATACATAACAGCATCGTTTTGTGACACAACTTTCACACTTTCATTCATAAATTCACCCGGTCTATGATGCGAAGCGACAGATCGAATCACTAAATCAAGTCACAAATGAAACTTACTGTATAAAGCAGAACGTCACAGAATTTGGCCATTTTTGACAATCTGTTCATTTGTATCTTCAAAAACATCATTTTTATTAATATCTTTCACATCTACTGCAGTCAGATTCACCGTGTTCACTCTGAAGGAATCACTCAACATGGCTGGGCACTTGTAATGACCCATCAAGGATGTTAAGAGCATAAAAACAGGTTTAAAACTTGCCCCATTCAAGTCAACAGGGTACAAATTTTAAAAAGAGGATAACACGGTGTAGGCAACACTGATTTTTGTCGTTGTTCTCTGTATTGACAGCACTCCAAATTTACAAAAAATTGAGCTCAATGTTAAAATTGACCGGAGTTCTCCTTTAAGTCTGCATGTTCTGCATGTCTCTGTGTGAATGAGATAAAAACAACAACTGAAAACAGGTCAAATTTGATAGCAAAGGTCATAAATCGGCTGTTGGTGAACATGTCAAACTAACGATCCAAGACTTCAGATTTTAGCCTAGGATCAGAGGAATCTTTTAGGATTAAAAAAATGGTTTCAGACGGCCAAAACGTGGCCAAAATCATACAGTGTGAACCCGGATTAAGTGTGACGATCATTTTTAATAATCTAAAGAACCTTTTTCCACTATGAAGAACCTGTTGTGGAATTGAAAGTTTCCATGGTTCTTCATGGAACCAACCGGATGCCTATAAATTAATCTTTATTTATGTGAGTCTCCATATTTTTGCCTGCACTGCAACTGGACTGAAAAACACTTAATAAAAATAAAAATAGTTCCCGAAGCTCTAGTTTGAATTCAGCTTCTTATGAAGACATCAGAAGAGAAGTCTCCGACTCCTGCCGGGACTTCAGATGATGTAAAATCTGAATCAACATACACCAATGCTACATATTCTATATATTTTTATCATTATTTTCTCAATTTCAATGAGCTCATTGTTCTCATTTATTACGGATAAATATATACTCTTTATTAGGAAACGACACCTAGCATTTTACATCATGTCCATATGCCAACTAAACAGATATTTTATATAATCAAGGGAGCAGCTTTGTGAAGTCTGTTCAGAAACTACAAGATCCACATTCATTATTCAAACAAACACTTTCTACTGCTGTTGATCAGACATTGAGGTGACCGGAACAATTATCTATAAAACTGTATTATTTAGCTAACATTGCATGAAGAGTGTCAGCGGTTTGATATTTTTATTCCGTATGTTTTTTATCGCAGGATGTCATCCTATTTCCTGTGCACACAACAGTTATACCATGTTCACTCCCAGGATTTAATTTATCACAATTTTCTTACTAGAAACTTCCAATAGTCTGGAGCTTCGTCTATATTTTACCTTAAGCTTGTGCACGGCCAACAACAGTCTGTTAAGCTGATTTGTATTGCAAACTTTTTATTGTTATCGTAGAAATTTCAATTCATTATTGTAATTATAAGAACACTTGATTAGTAGTGCAAATAGTTTTACCCCACGAAATGTTTAGGTCGGGAAGTTCTAAGTATGACGACGTCAGGCTAACCGTTTACTGCAATTTGCACAAAAAACTGTACATTTAAAAAAATTATTTACAAATATTTTACAAGAAAGTACTATTATAGTCTCTCTACATCAAATTATGTGTAAATCAATGTGTTACTACTTGTCATTTCTCTGTAATTATTTGTGAAATTTATCAGCATCTTACTGAAATTCTACACCTTTTTATATATATATATATATATATATATATGGTGACACTTTACAATAAAGTTAATTAGTTAAAGGAACACGCCAACTTTTTGGGACTTAAGTTTATTCACCGTATCCCCCAGAGTTAGATAAGTCCACAGATGCCCTTCTCATCTCCGTGCGTGCCGTAACTCTGTCTAACGCACCCACCGCTAGCCTAGCTTAGCACAAAGACTGGAGGTAAACGGCTCCAACTAGCATACTACTCCCAATAAGTGACAAAATAACGGCAACATTTTCCTATTTACATGTTGCGATTTGTATAGTCACAGCGTGTACAAATAACAAGGTCACATGAGACACAGCCATCTTCTAACCGTATACATACTGGGAACTATATTCTCAGAAGGCGAAGCACTGCTACTTCTGCGGAGTGATTAGCGCAACACTGAGCGAACTCTCGTCTCCTCACCGCGGGGCTTCTCAGGCGCTGCAAGCAAATCACTCCGCAGAAGTAGCAGTGCTTCGCCTTCTGAGAATATAGTTCCCAGTATGTATACGGTTAGTGACTATACAAATCGCAACATGTAAATAGGAAAATGTTGGTGTTATTTTGTCACTTATTGGGAGCAGTATGCTAGCTGGAGCCGTTTACCTCCAGTCTTTGTGCTAAGCTAGGCTAGCGGTGGGTGCGTCAGACAGAGTTACGGCACGCACGGAGATGAGAAGGGTATGTGTGGACTTATCTAACTCTGGGGGATATGGTGAATAAGCTAAAGTCTCAAAAAGTAGCGTGTTCCTTTAACATTAGTTCATGTATTTACTAACATGAATTAACATTGAGTAATACATTTGTTACAGTATTTATTAATCTTTGTTTCCATGTATAGCCTAGTATATCATATATATGGTACTAATGACATGCTTTGTGGGAATCCTATTGCAGTCATGTCACTTCCCCGGACGCTGGGCGAGTTGCAGCTCTACCGAGTTTTACAGCGAGCAAACCTGCTGATGTACTACGACACCTTCATCCAGCAGGGAGGCGATGATGTCCAACAGCTGTGCGAGGCTGGCGAAGAGGAGTTTCTCGAGATCATGGCACTAGTCGGCATGGCCACAAAACCCCTTCACGTGCGGCGCTTGCAGAAAGCCCTGCGCGACTGGGCATCAAACCCAACGCTGTTCAACCAACCCCTGGCCACCAGTGTGGCTCCCAGTGGAGTCCCTCTCCTCAGGATCGACAGCACTTCTGCTGGCTCGGTTATGGGTGCAAGAAGATCTTTAAGCAATGGTCAGCCAGGCTCTCCATGTGAAAGAGAGGAGGTGGGGTCTTGCCTTACGCCGCTCAGAGATAACAGTCCGAGGAGTCCCTGTTCACAGGCGTCTCCTGTTCCTCCAGACCATCTGTACAGAGAAAAACTGTCCCCCATGGACCCTCACTGGCTCAGCCCTGAAATGTATGGAGCTGGTGAGTTAGATGAAGACCAACCCATTCCCTCTCTGCCTTTCGCTTGCCACTCGCGTCTTCTGGGTCCTCCAACGCCGAATTCTTCCTCCTCCTCTTCCTCTTCCGTGGTCTCTCCGTGGCCCGGAGGTCAGCTGGACACTGAGACCATTAAAGCCGTGGAGGAAAGCGTCGATCGGCTTCTGAGAACCATGCCTCAAGCCGATCAAACCGAGCTGAAGACGCTTTTGAGACTCAATAAGAAACTGGCCAAGACAGTGGGACACATTTTTAACCTGGAACCTCATGACAAGAGCAAAGAGGAAGAGATACGCAAATACAGCCTGATCTACGGGCGCTTTGACTCCAAGAGGAGGGAAGGGAAGCAGCTCACACATCACGAGGTTTGTTAAAGAGAACAGTTTGATGAAGTTTGTTGGCTTCGGAAAGCCTAACAAGCTTGAAGGAGTTTTCCATTTGAAGTAGTTTTAAGTTTGAAAGAGTTTGAAGATTGAAGGTTTTACGTTGAAAGGTTTTATGTTTGAAGCAGGTCTAAGTATGACAGGTTTAAGTTTGAAGCGTTTTTTAAGTCCCCCTGTAGTCAATAGTTTTAGGCATTGGCTATTTGCATTAAAGGATAATTCCGGTATTTAACACCTTGAGTCTATATTGTAGTTTGTTTTGGATGAACAAGAGTGGTGGACAACATTTTTTTGACAATGGTTCCTCTCTCGAGTTTTTGACTATAATAGAATTGGCCATGGACCCATTTAACATTGGAGTCAATGGGCATGTCCGAAAATGTCATTAAAACAGCCAATAATGTTCGTTTACAAAACTGTTAAACTCACAGAGTGGTTAGTGGTGTTCGTTGATGATTAAAAACAATATATCGTCGCAATATATGATTCCAATCCGTTTATTTTGATGTAGTGGAACTATTTTTTCAGACACTTCACAACCGTGTAATTTCCGCTCAATATTTGAATCTGAAGCGTTAGCACACTCCCGACCACTTGATGGCGATAACCGATGTTTATGTCTCGCGGGACACTCACGGTCACAGTCGAGTTCAGTGGTCACGTCTTTCAATATTTTCAAGGTTTTGTTTGTTTATTTCGCTTACTCTCCCGGAGCACAGTTGCTCTGCTCGCTAGCCTTATGAGAAACGGAAGCGAGCAAAAAGACGACATCGACCAAATGTAAACAGCCCCCTTTCCGTTTCCGGTAGCGCATTTATATTAACGAGCACTCAGTCCTTCAACAGAATTCAATGGGATTTTACAAAATGACGAATAAAACACGACAGAAACTGTATTTCGCAACACTTTTTGTTTCTGGAACATCAACTAACATCACTAATCACTCGGTGAGTTTAACAGTTTTGTAAACGAACATTATTGGCTGTTTTAATGACATTTTCGGACATGCCCATTGACTCCAATGTTAAATGGGTCCATGGCCAATTCTTTTATAGTCAAAAACTCGAGAGAGGAACTATTGTCAAAAAAAATGTTGTCCACCACTCTTGTTCATCCAAAACAAACTACAATATAGACTCAAGGTGTTAAATACCGGAATTATCCTTTAAGTAATAATAGCGATACATTCTATTTACACTATTTATAAAAACAGCAGTTCTTTGCAATAAGTGCAAATAGTTGTTAGATCCCATGTATACTTATAAATGGTGGCAGATACTATTTTCACCCCAGTATTGTTGTACATAAACAGTATGCAATAATAACATGGTGTAAATTATTATATTTATTAAAATTATTAAATGGATGTCACTTTATTGGGACAATATGCCCTCCCTAACCTTACCTGATACATACTTTATTATTAAATACTCGTTAGGCACTTTATTTACACTTTTATCTTCATATCACACATCTTAAAGGAACACTCCACTTTTTTTGTAAATAGGCTCATTTTCCAACTCCCCTAGAGTTAAAAAGTTGAGCTTTACCGGTTTCGAATCCATTCAGCCGATCTCCGGGTCTAGTAGCACTTTTAGATGCTAACGGTCTAATCCGATTCAATGATCTATGCTAAGCTATGCTAAAAGTGCTACCGCCAGACCCGGAGATCGGCTGAATGGATTCGAAAACGGTAAAACTCAACTGTTTAACTCTAGGGAGTTGGAAATCGAGCCTATTTCCAAAAAAAAGTGGAGTGTTCCTTTAATTTGTATTGAAAATAAATGCCTTTCTGGTCTGATATGTGATGGGAAAAGGGTTTGGCAAAAGGCGGACTCGAACTCGGGTCAATCATAAAGGCGTGCGTCTTTTTTTATCTTGTTTGGCCCAACCATTGGTGGGCGGAGTTAGTGTAAATAGCCTTTGCCAGCAAGACAGGATATTACATTTAATGTAAATAAACACAACAATATTGTATCCCTTAAAACTCATCTTTAATAACCAAAATTACATATTTAATTTTTTTTTTTTCCTGTGAAAAACATTTTTTCATGCGTTAAAATAGCTTGAATGTAACACTACACACTTGCTTCATTTAGTATACACAGACCCATGAATATAAAAATTAGCCCCGCCTCCACTCACACTAACTCAGAGATCCACTCGGTCGGTCAAATTTACTGTAGTAAACGCTGCACAATGGTATTGCTCTTTACAACTTCGGACACATAAAGGAAATTAATATGATTAGCCTTTTGCTTGACTACGTTATCAAACAGCTAATAATGTGTTGCTAATGATACACAAACCATCTCAGAGTTCGACAGCTGCCTTCTGAAAATCGTATATCCTTAGAAAGGCTTTGAACATCAGATCGTCAATGGAGAACGGCATATAGTTTATCATAACATCGTACTATAGACCTTATGCACCAGATAAACAGTCGCCATCTTTAGAATATTGTCTTTGAACTTCTGTTTTGTGGTCGCTCTGTATATTTCTATGGGATCGCTGTCCATGAGTAACTAGCTTTTAAAGTGGATTTACTTAATGTAAAGTTAACGAAAGTTATCATGAGGATTGTAATGTTTGAAACAGATGTCTTAACAAATGTCAGTAGACCTGGAAGTTTTTAAAACGAGCCGTTCATTCATAAATATACGCAAGATCGCTGTGAAAATACAGACCCGAAGTCAAAAGACAACGAGCGCAGCGCTGAAAAGGGGCGGGGCTACATAAGGTGTATACATCATACCAGAAGTGATGTTGTACAATGAGGAGGACGTTGTCATGTCTGCGGAAATAGAGTAATCAGTGTCCCAATAAGCCATCGTCCTTATCAGTGCCCAAATTCATGTACACGATATCCTGATTCACGCTCTGGGAAGCTAGGGAACTGATTGAGACGCAGGTGTAAACAGGGCCTAAGAAAACCTTAGCATTGTCCCCATGACATTAGCGCGGCAAGCAAGATTTGATTCTACTATTTTTTTGATTGCAAGCCCATTTAAGAAAGAAAAAAACAACTATTTAATTTTCAGAGAATTAATATCACATGAGTCTTTGCATGTGTTTTTCCAAGTAAATTTATGATACATTTTAAAGATAACTGAAACTCCTAGATTCGTGTACAATTCGGCCATTGTTGTAAATATTTAAAAAATTACAGCAGTTGTTTAATGCATTTTGTAGAATGGTAGTTTTTGCATAATTTAAGCACTTTTATAGAGCTCAGATGATCCGCTAAAATAACATCAAAGTGTTGATTCTCATATTTCCACTTTTAGATGCTCATCAATGAGGCGGCGGCTCAATTCTGCATCCGGGACAACGCTCTGCTGTTACGCAGAGTCGAACTCTTCTCACTAGCACGACAAGTGGCGAGAGAATGTGCCTACACCTCAACATTTAAACACCACAGGTCAGGAATGAATCGTACTGTGACTTTTAGTTTTTTCAAGGTTTTGCATTTTGATGAGGTGGTTGCATATATTGTTAAATATATTTGAATTTTATAGATACAGACATGTATTGTGCCTCGTACAGGTATGAATTTTTTTTTTATATAAACTACTGAAAACATTTCTCCCAAATTCCAATAATAAAAAAGTGGCTGGTTGCAGTGTTTTCAGACCTCGAATAATGGAAAGGGAAGTGTTCAGAAATCATCTTGCATGCTCTCCATCAGCCTTTCACTTTCCACTTTCCATTTGATGGCTTGGTTTGATGCATGAAACATTCTCCTGCTGGAAAAAAAACATCTCATTGGGTAACATTGTCAGAGCAGAAGGAAGCAGGTGTTCTTCCAGGTTAACCTTGTACATGACTTCATTCATCTTTTCAGCCTGAGGAGTCCAGTTTTCAGCTTTGAGAGACCTCGAGAGGCCAATAAGCCATAAGTTTGATATTTTGTGGAGGACCGGTGATGATCTGGTGGTACTTAAAGGGATAGTTCCCCCAAAAATGTCATACTCGGTCATTAATTACTCTCCCTCATGTTATTCCAAACCCGTAAAACCACAAATGAAGATCTTTTTGATGAAATATGAGAGTTTTCTGTCCCTCCATTGACAGCTACGCAACTACCACTTTGACACTTCCAAAAGTATTTCGGGTTTGGAAAGACATGAAGGTGAGTAATTAATGACAGAATTATTTTTTTAATTTTAACATTTTTGGGTGAACTATCCCTTTTAACAAGGCTGAATCAGACCCAGCCCAATCTCCAGACCTGACCCCACTTGAACATCTCTGTAATGTGATGTGAAGGATTGGTGGAGAGCATTCAAAGATGCTTGAACGCTGGGATTGGGTTATTCCACCAAATCTTTATTTCCAAACTTTTCCTAAATTAAAACGTTAGTATTGTGTTGCTTAAAAATTAGTAAGAACTTTTTTTTCTTTGCATTCTTTTATGTTTTTTTTTTGACAAGTTGTAATTTTCTGCAAATAAATGCATTAAATGACAGTATTTTTATTTGGAATTTGGGAGAAATGTTGTGAGTAGCTTATAGAATAAAAAGAAATGTGTCAATTTTATTCAAACACACCTATAAACAGTAAATCCAGAGAAACTGGTCATTCTGTAATAGTCTCTTATTTCCCAGTGCTGAATATGGAGAGCTTTTCCAAAGTTATAAGCAAAATCTTTAGATTTCATGACCAGTAGGTAGCGCTGTCTGCAAACTGCTCAGGGACCCTCAGGTCTTGGTTGTGATGACATAAGATTTATTTAGTTATCTCAGAGCGTTGTGAAGATACCCTCGTGTGATTTTTTAGTGTGCTTTCTGCTGAATTATTTGAATCATTATGATAGGGGTTTGATTAAATCTAAAAGCTTTGAAGATGAGCTAAATTTGGTGAAGATGATCTGATGAACGCGGTAGGAAGAGTGTGTTTTTCAGAAAAGTTGGGCAGAAATTGAATCCATGGCTTGTGTGTGACGTGGCACAAGCCCAGTAATCAGAAGAAAAAACTAATTATGTTTCAGACCATACGGTGCAAAGACATAATCAAAAAGTGCCAATTTGAACTGTTGGTGGTACACGGTTTGAGATAAAGAGCACAAATATGAAGATTTAACTATTTACCTTAAAGTTATTTGCTTTTTCAGTTGTTTATCAGAAATATGATGAAATTGGAATTTTAGTATGAAGGACAGAATTCATAAAAATTATTCTAATTTAAAAAGGTGTAGAAGAACATAGAAAATCAGTGTGTTAGACTGTGTGCATTAGGCTGAGCAGAATCTCACAAACTTATACATTTATTTCAAAGACATTAAAAAAATTATCTGGACAGAAAGGGCTTGTGTAACCCGTATAAGTTGGCAGAACTCAAAACATTTAAGGCAATCAATTGTTAAAGTAAGTTTAAGTAAGCAGAACATACATATTAATTGTTCTTAACTTGAAATGTTTGAGTACAATACTAATTCATACAATTAACTTAGAACTTTCTTGTAATCTCAATGTGAACACTTTTATTAGTATTAACTTAGTTAGCTTTAACAAGCTAATCTGCTAACATACTAATTTGTTAATATATTAACAATGGTATGTTATACAGCAGCACTTGCTGTATGAGTGCAACAATATAAACGTATTTTTGGCTCTCAATCTCATGCACCACTCGTCACCATGATGGTGACTATCCTAAAACCAACATTAACAGAAATTATTTTAAATTAGCATAACAAAACAATAATCACTACTAAATCTCCCACTTAACATTAATCTTGCACAAAAAAACATTATATTACACTTAATTTAAGCATTTACTCTCCCTTTCGAGTGCCATTGGCAAAGCATGCTAGGAAATAGACATCCCAGCCATTTCAGTTAAACTTAAGTTCGTCTAAATTAAAAGAAATAATTTCATAAAACTCAAAACAATGAAACAGTTCAGTTTACTTAAAATATATCAGTTCTGTGAACTTGAAAGAAAAAGAAAGTGCTAAATTCTCATAAAAGTTCATTTGACTGAACTAATTAGTTTAATTTAAGTTTGTCCTACTCAAACCAATTAATTATTTTGGGTGTTAGGGTTTACAGTGTGGAGTGTAGAAAATTATTTTGAACCAATGTTACCCTTGCATTTTTACCTTATAAATCCTTGTCCCAATGTACAGTTTGTGACCTGCTAACTAAAATATATGAAAATAGTCTAATAAATGCATCTCACAGAATCTTTCAACTCATAGAGGAAAAACAGATGTGTGTAATTTGACATTTAACTTAAAAGCTTAAAGTTACTGAGATATTTTGACTGCGAGCTCCGCCGCCCCCTTACATTTGTCCTTGAACATTGTTTGACTTCATTACTGTGACTTTTTTTTTTAATTCTGAGCTGGGAATCTGAGCTGAGTTTGTTATATTATTATCTCAGGACATACTCAGATGATTGTACTCCCTCTGTTGACTGTTCTGCTCAGAAGAGAATCAAGCTTGATGTAAGTACATCAAGATATGTGTCTATTTATACATTTGCATTAAAAGGTATACAAGCCTTAGAAATATGCTCAGGTGAAGTATTTATAAAATGATTAGAAAGGTAATCGGATACCTAAGGAGATGGAAATAAAGATGTGAAGTTAGTCATTGCTCAGTGAAAGATAAGTTACTTTAGCTCTACATGGGGTGTCAAACAGAGACCTGCGCGGGACGGATTTATTATAAATAAATGTCACCACCTCCCACTCCCACCCGGAGGCGAATGCATACATAGATTTTTCCAGTACGTCCATGAAATTTCCATGAAACGGTTTAAAGTTACGTGTCACCTAGCCACAACATTACCATCCCAGCATAAATGCTCCCGATAAATAATTTGCATATTTATTTAAATATTTATATTTATTTGCATTTGCAATCAAAGCTTCTACATTCACGACCCTGTTATTAAAAGCAAGCATAAGCGACTGCATGTGTGTTTATGATCACTCCCTTTATAATCACTAAAAAGCTGTCACTTTTAGTTAATCGTGATCTCACAAAGTTTGTTATTATGAGAGGATTCGCAAGCGTACAGAACTGAACGAAAACTCCTGCGTTTTCAGTGGTGAGGAGATTAAACGCCTCTGATTGGCCACTGCGTTCAAGAAATCAACAGATATGTCTGTGATTGGCTACATTACTCAACGCTGCAAAAAAACACGTTGTAAAAGAAACCTTTGATGCTCTCCAGAACGCAAATACAAATACGCACTGGATCGCTTGCCAAATCTGTTTTGCTAATATGCTATATAATGTATAATTATTAATAGTGTATAATTATTTTGTATATATAAATACACACACATGCATGTATATATTTGAGAAATATTTGCATTTATATACTGCATATATATTTTTATATAATTTATATTATATATAAATAGAACTATTTTATATATAAATAACACATTTTTCTTAAATATATACATGCATGTGTGTGTATTTATATATACAAAATAATTATACACAATACACACACATATATTATGTAAACACAAACTTTTATTTTGGATGCGCTTGTGCCTGTAAATACATTTTCACTTTATTGAGCTGTTCTTGTTGCTTCTGTGCAATAGATAAATAACAATTTATTTGCTTGAATTTTATTTCTTAGATATTTCTATGTTGCGGGAGTCCTGCAAATCATTTTATTCTCCCGCACCCGCAATCGCCCATCAAATCTTGTCCCGCGTCGCACTCCGTTGCGTCAGGTCCCAAGGTAGTCCCACGGCAGTGCAGGTCTCTAGTGTCAAACTTCAAAAAGAAGATTTGAACACCTTCTGAAATATTGATATTATAACGCTATCTGTGACTTTATCAAACAGGTTGAAATATTCAGTGTTGGGGTGACGCATTACGAGTAACATGCATTATGTAATCAGATTACTTTTTTGAAGTAACTAGTAATGTAATGTTTTAATGTGCTTAAAAGCACTGAATTAAAATTCTCTCTCTTCCCCATAACTCATTAAACATGCACACTCATGCATGCGCGCAAACAGATAAAAGTACAAAAGTAACAAAACGCATTACTTCTCAGTTACTGTTCAGTTTGTTATATAACCCATAGTGTTAAGAAAGCTTATGTATAGCGTACATCGCTCTAAGAATCAGGAAAAATTCAAAGTGCTCAGAATATTAATATTCATAGTGTTTTTACTGACGGTGGATGTTATATAGAATGTTGTCGAATACATTACTGCGTTAAACACTTGCTAAAAAAAGAACAACAACAAAAAAACCCTGAGAGAAAAAAGCCAGCTGAGAGAAAGAAAGGTAACACATTACTTTACATAAAATGTAACAAAGTAACGTTATTAGTTATTTTTGGGGGAGTAACAGAATATTGTAATGCAACGTAAAAAAGTAACTTTCCCCAACACTGGAAATATTTTATATTGAAACAAATCAACTACTGTTACAAAACACATAATACTACCATGTTACAGGGCACAGATTCGGACAGGCTGTCTAAGGACCCAGTAGCCAATAGTGACATCAGATCTACAGCAGATGACAACAGCCTCTCTGGAGAAAGCCTAGATAGTTTAACACAAGGTAAGAAGTTTTATTTTTATTATTTTGACTGCAGTGTTTGTCAGTAAATCCTAGACATGTAACCCCAAAACCATCATTGTCCCACATTCTGTGCAAATGCCACCCAGGGCCACTTCACACGTAACGTGGGTTACTTTGACGTAAAGATCATTTTTTGTGTCCGTTCATACTCGTGTTAGTGTGAAACATTGCTGAAAGAAACCGTAACATGTGATTGAGAGGCATGTTTGTCTAATTGTGTGTGTCTTGATAGATATCAGCCCTCAGTTGCA
This sequence comes from Phoxinus dragarum, assembly GCA_033366665.1. NCBI lineage: Eukaryota > Metazoa > Chordata > Actinopteri > Cypriniformes > Leuciscidae > Phoxinus > Phoxinus dragarum. The sequence continues at coordinate 63,476 of JARPMJ010003330.1, forward strand.
CCCGTCCTCATCCCCTCACCCCCCCACCGACACCACTGGCCTCGTCACCTGGAGTCGCCAGCTCATGCAGCAAACTCTCATGGATGAGGGCCTCAGATTGGCTAGAATGGTGTCACGTGACCACCGCAAGCAAAGTCAGCCTAGGGTCAGAAAAGAGACAGATTTCAGGTGAATTCTGTGATGTTTTATAACATAAACCACGCTGTTCATGCACCTACCATGAATAGGGTACAAAACATAGTTTGAAACTTAAATGGCCAAAAAAGAGAGATGCTTATACCATCAGATGATTATCTACCTTGTTGTTTATCTACCTCAACAGGTGAAAACGTATATAAGCTGTTCATTTTTTTGATAACACTTTATTTTAAGGGGGTGTTACGCTACATATACTTAATAACAGTAAAACATACATTATTGCAATGTTACTAATCCTAAAACTTAACCCTATAGTAAAGTACATGCACACTCTTAAAGGAACACTTTTTGAAATAGGGGTTATTCACCGTCTCCCCTACATCTAGATAGGTGGGCAAACGCATTTTTTTCTCAGTGCATGCATTGTCTTAGTCTGGCAGCGCCGCCGCTAGCTTAGCTTAGCATAATGAATGGAATCCTTTGTTGCCGGATAGCAAGTCGAGAGTAAAGTGATAAAAAAAATAAATAATAATCGAATTACTTCTTGTGGCCTGCGTATTCACAACGAGTACAAATAGCGATGCAGATTAAGACTAGGCAATTTCCTAGGCAGATATTGACTTGGAACTATATTGAATCTGAACCAATCACCACGCGTGATATCTCTGCGCCCAAGTAGCAGTGCTTCGCCTGTGCTTCACTCCAATATAGTCCCAAGTCAATATCTGCCTAGGAAATCGCCTAGTCTTAATCTGCATTGCTTTTTGTACTGTAGAAGTAATTAGGTTATTTATTTATTTTTTTATCACTTTTACTCACGACATGCTATCCGGCAACAAAGGATTCCATTCATTATGCTAAGCTAAGCTAGCGGCGGCGCTGGCAGACTAACACAATGCATGCATTGAGACAAAAAATGCCGGTGATGGTGAATAACCCCTATTTAAAAAAAAAACGGCAGCGTGTTCCTTTAAGATGAGAAGGTTCTAAATAGAATCTAAAAGGTTCTGTCAGGCGCTTCATATATAAAACCTTTAGAGGTTCCCAACATGGGATCAGTTTATGGATTTAGTTTTAATTCTTTCATTTTGTTATAATTATTTTTTCATTTTTGATTAAATGTTATGAATTAAACAGCATGTCAACATATTTTATTACTTGAAAAAACTTAAACATGAAAGTATTATGCAATCATTTAAGACATTTTGACTAATATAGAATCTTTATAAGTCAGAACTATAGGGATCTATTCACCTTATTCTTAAAGGGTTAGTTCACGCAACAAATAAAACTTCCGTAATTTATACCATCATGTCGTTCCAAACCCGTAAGACTTTCGTTCATCTTCAGAACACAAATAAAGATATTTTTTATGAAATCTGAGAGATTTCTGTCCCTCCATAGACCGCTACGCACCTAAGCAATCTGTTCATCATATAAAGTGATCAAATCTCTTCAGTAAATTTGGACTAAACCGCTCAATTCATATGGATTAGTTTTACGATCTCTTTATGACCTTTTTGAAGTGTTAAAGTGGTAGTTGCGTAGCTGTCAATGGAGAAACAGAAATCTCTCTTCAAAAAATCTTGAGAAATCTCGAATCAAAAAGATCTTTACTTGTGTTCTGAAGATGAACGAAAGTCTTACGGGTTTGGAACGACATGATGGTGAGTAATTAATGACAGAATTAAAATTTTTGGGTGAACTAACCCTTTAACTAATGTTAACATATATGAGATTTTATTGTTTAAGTGTAACTGAAATTTCCTTTAAAGGCTGCAGGTTCACTATGAAAGAATGATTTTTTTAGAGATGATAGTGAAGAGACTAACACACCTTGAAGTGTCTCAGAGGAGCGTATAGAAGAACAGCGACAAATGGATTTATTGAACTTCTCTGGAAAGCTAATTTGGCTCATCTTGGATGGGATGAATCAGAGATTGTCAATGAATTTGATAAGCTCCTGCAGAGGCAAACATCTCAGTCAGACGTCGTCATTAGGGACCGCCGAATAAAAGAGAAATGTGTTTGGGCGGAGGGGGCCACAGGAAGTGTGTGGGTGATAAACTGGAGCCCCTCTTCCCTGTCTGACGTCAAAGCTGGTGAAAATGTGTGAGTGGAGGGCGGATGGATGGATGGATGGAGAGAAAGAGGGGGTGAATGAGTAGGAGGGAGTGAGAAGGGCGTCGCTTTGACTCAGAGAGACAGAGTAAAAAATAAACCATGTGGGCAGTGAAAGGATGCAGTCTCTCTCTCTCTCTCTCTCTCTCTCTCTCTTAATGAGCAAACTCACCAGTGCTTCAGTTCAGTGGCCAGAAATGAGCTTTAATCCGTCTTTCTTGGTATTTGGTGAAAATGCAAGTTCCTCATTTCATCGCGCTGTCAATCATTCTGCACTTACATTCCTCAGCATTGTTCTGCCTTCACATAAAAATAAAGCGTTTTAATATAATGTTTTATTGCATTACTGTAACAAATCCGGATAGGTTTGAAAACACATCTTTTAAATGTTTTGGTCGTCCACACTGAGGGTACGTTTACTCGACAACAATGTACTAAAAAACGGATAAGATTTTCCTTTGCGATTATTTGCGTACCGATGATAACGTTGTCAAAACGATCTCCGTTCACACGGTTCTGTGATGCTTAAAATGTTGTATTCAGCAGCCAAGCCAGTAGTTGGCGATGTCACTTTGTAAAGAAACGCTCGACGCGCCACAGGCTTGTGCAAAATTCAGAATTTTAGAATTGGCTTCCATTCAATTCATGAATTGGAATTTGAGTTGAATTGATTCCGCCCCACAGGAATTTGAATTGGAATTGGAATGAAAACTGAAGTTCAAAGATAAAACGCTGAAGATGGCTGCGCGCTTGTTTCTCTGCTGCGTAAGGTCTTATTGACTGAACACATAATACGCATGACATCACTGTTTTCATAAATTCGTGTTTTTGTAGTTTACACAGAGACGATGGCGGTATCCTTTTCAAAAACTTGCACTTTAAACTTGTTTTCCAAAGTTTGCGTTTTCAGCCCTCAAAATGTATAAAATGTTTTCTGGTTTTAGTTGAAAACGATGTCGCGTAAACTGCGCTTATGACAGGTTTGTCCTGTGAAATATTTTGTTAAGACACTTAATACACTTTTTTTACATTATTGTAGTGTGGACTTCGAAAATGTAGGTATTAGAAAACGATGACGCATGTTTAGTTATGACGCATATTGTACCAATAGATATCGGTTTTATACCGATATGTGCCCGCTATTTACTTTTATGTTTTGCTAAAGATAAATGTTACACTGGTCAATCGTACATTACATTCCTGCAAAGATAAGAGAAAATGTACTCGAATGCTGTCCTGCATCAAAACAGCGATTAACTGTAGGTTGATTCTCACTAAAATCCATAAAATGATTGTGCCAAAAGAATAGTGTGAGTATATCTGGTCTCTCTGTATAATTTCAGTGAGCTTTTATTAAGTTTTACGCATGTGCAGTAAGATGAGTTGAACGTTTTTTAGGTTGAACAAGCAACTTAGAAAACGCTAGTGTGGACATGGAGCTTTTTTGGAAGAAAAAAAACGGTTTCAAATTAGACGTAGCCTTAGTGTCAGTTGTTTAATAATCAGGTATCCACTTTTCTAAATGCATAATCACGTCAATAACATAAGCAGAAATGCAATGAGAAACCTAGTGATACAAACTCTCCCAGTTCCATTTTGTATTCTCTCAGGAGACTCTTGATAACTCTTTACATCACTGTGCAGGACAATGCTGACACTCAACTGTCTCGCTCGTTGTTTTCAATGGGAATGTCTCACTTTCAAAGGCAATTTGCTCATTCAAGTTAAGTCAGTTTATCCTTTAAAGGGGTGGTTGATTATGATTTCACTTTTCTAGTGTGTAATGTTGCTGCTTGAGCATAAACAACATCTGCAAAGTTACAATGTTTAAAGTTCAAAACAAAGCTAGATATTTTCTTTTTAAAGAAATAGTTTTTTAAGGGACTACAACAAACGGCTGGTAGGGACTACACGACATTCCTCCCGGGTTAGTGACATCACCAACCCTAGTATTTACATAAAACCCCCGCCCCCTGAACACGATTTATAGATTATCATAACAGAATATGCTAATCAATGACTATAAGATAGTTCAGCAACATATGCATAAACTAACCATTCAGAAATGTCCTGTTGCTTCTACATGTTGTCACTTCTTCTTAAGTCTCTCCATCATTGTCTGACTCCGGTTTGAACATAAAAAGGCTAAAAGTTTTGGAAATTTTCAGTGCATGTGTGTGTGAGGTAAAAGGACACAAGCTCTTGAAGCTCCGCCCCCTGTGCCGGGAGCAGCAGCTCATTTGCATTTAAAGGGTCAGTCATAAAACGGTGCGTTTTTGCTCACCCTCAAAAAGTGACAATTTTAACATGCTATATAAAATATCTGTGGGGTATTTTGAGCTAAAACTTCACATACTTGACTATAAATAAAAAAAATGCTGGGTTGTTTTAACCCAAACCTGGATCAAATATGGACGAACCCAACTGTTGGGTTAACATTTTTAATTAAAAAATTTAACCCAACGGCTGGGTATGTCCATATTTGACCCAAGTTTGGGTTGAAACAACCCAGCATTTTTTAGAGTGATCAGAGATTTATTTTGTGAAAAAGGCATTACCACCGTGTCAGTGTGAGCAAGGATATATCCATTGACGTGATACTGTAATGTACTGTATTGTGCTCCCAACCCTGTTGATAGTCAAAAATGACTCAAATAAATACATTTTAAAACAAAGATTTAAATAAAAGTAACTTTGTTTATGTTCTCGTAGAGATGGAGGAGAAGGTGTCCGAGAGGAGAGGATCGAGTAACAGAAGCATCAGTCCAGCGAACACCAAAGACGATCCATAACCGACATTCTGCAAGCCTCTGTGTTGAACTCAGGATATCATGGTGTTTCGGTTCGCTACGGTCATTAGTTCTGTTCGAGATTTTAGAACTTGTACGCACCTTATGTTCTATTAGAACATTTAAAGACAAAAAGTTGTGTTTTCAAATGAAATTTGAAGCAAACGCAGGTTAGCGCAAACATCGTGTTACAAATACATGTCGTTTTCTTGGTCAGGATATTTTGACTTGACAGACAATGGTGCTCATTTTTATCCATTACCAAACTATTATTTATTAGGATAAATGGCATGCTTCTCGTTTGAAGAGCTGTGAGACATTGGGATGTAGGTTTCAGTGCATTTTCTCAGTTTCGATGGAGTTTTAAACAAAAGTTCATGAGGTGCGTGCTCATTTAATCCAACCAATCACAATGCCAGAATACGCTTTCAAACTGCTCAAACACTTTATTATGTACAGCGGGCAAAATATGTTAACATTTACATGTTCTGGATTATGAAATTGACTGTATTGAGAAACCCCTGACACTATTTACTTATACTGATGCAGTGAATATTATATCAAATCTAAATGCTTATATTTTAGTAATTTCCAAGGTTACAACAATATGAAAATGATTCAAATGAATCATCATGGTATTTTCACGGTTTTAAAGGTTGAATGTCTATAACAGCTCCAATATTAGAAATATATCTGTGGCCTCTTTAATGACAGAGTATTTATTTTTTAATTCCTCAATAAATTATATTGTAATGTTTCTGTTTTACGTCTTGAGACTGTTACTTGCTAATAGTGTAAAAATATAGAAACTTTGTTTTACAACATGCAAAATATTGCTGATATTTTTAACTTTTTTTCCCCATATGCTGTTTTTTTGTGTCTGCACAAAAGTAATGCATAGTAATGCATATGAAAATGTATAGAGAATTTTGAGGTTTCTGTCTCATTTCTGACACACTGATCCACCACCCCACTCGGCCCCAGTCTCATCTCAGCGAACCCAGACAGATGAAGCCTGTGATTCACTGGCCCGATCCTAACATCATCATCATCATCATCAATCTCACAGATGGGGGAGTGTTTTGGAAACTTGTCTTAATTGTTTCAATTCTGAAAACTTCACCTTTACTGGATTATTCAATCTGTAATCATTAAATTGATGCAATGTGCTTGTAAAGACCAGTGATTGAAGGGAGATATTTCAATTCTGTCATGTCAAGTCAAGTCATCTTTATTTATATAGCGCTTTTTACAATACAGATTGTATCAAAGCAGCTTCACAGTGATAACATGAAAATAATACAAAAAATAATTTCATCATCGTCCACCTTTAAGGCAGATCTATAATATTGTTGAATATTAAATGTCCCCAACTAAGCAAGCCAGAAGGTAAGGCAACAGCGGCAAGGAACCAAAACTCCATCAGGTGACAGAAGGGAGAAAAAAACCTTGGGAGAACCCAGGCTCAGTCGGGGGCCAGTTCTCCTCTGGCCAATGAGTGAACAGTGTGTGAAGTCATCATTCAATTTATTTATCACATTATCACATATCCATTTATTTCTGGAACACTAAAAAAGATATTTGAAAGAGTGCAGAAACCCAAACAGATACATGCATACTGGATAAACTGGTTAGCTTGTTTTTAAAGCAAACGCATAATAAAAAGTAATGGCAAGTAGGAGGTATACAATTAAGACTAAAGAGATTCGTCATGTCATGTAAACATCTTTATCCAATTATGCCTTAAAGGTCCCATGACATGGGGTTATTTTATTATTTTATAATGTTTCCTGGGTTGCCCTTATAATGTTAATATGTTTTTTATATCAAAAATAGTCATAATTTAGAAATAAAAGGCATTTTTCGAACGTATATATAATTAATCATAATCATCCCAGGTAGCAAAAATAAAAATTCCACGTACATTTTCCTAACGTTCCCATTAAGTTATGAATCTGAATGTTATCTAAACGCTCAAAACGTTGTTTTTGTCATGGTTTTAAAGTCCCCCTGTAGTCAATAATTTAATTTTTACATTTTTTTCTTGAAAAATCATTCCTTCATGCCTTAAAATAGCTTGAATGTAACTCGACAACCCTTGCCTCATTTAGTATATGCGGTTCTTTGAATATGCAAATGAGCCCCGCCTCCACTCACTCACTCAGCTCAGAGATCCACTGGTTAACGATCACACGTTGAACTGATTGGTTACAAGGTAGTTTGTGACATCAGAAACACCAGCGATTTAAAAAATATTCTCGGCTATACAAATGTTAAGGGAACATTGCATTTTGCAAACATTAATGATAACGTTACTTTTGAATGTTTTCTGAATGTTCTGAAACAAGGAGTAACATTTCAAAAATGTTAGACGAATGTTTCAGAAAAAAAGCGTTTCATTAAGTGAAGTTAAGTTAGTTCCCACGGGAGTTAAGGAGTTCCCACGGGACTTCAGCACGAGACTACAGCTAGCCGTCTAAAACACTATTTAGGTGACTTTAAACAATGGCTAAGTTGCTAAACGCATCTTGTTGTCATGTAAGGACCCTGTCCATGTTGGACAAACATTTTAATTGCATTTTGTGTCTGTTAAGAGGCACAAAAACACTCTTTATGAATATGACCCCATAACTGCCGTTTTAGCCGAGTGGAGCTCTGGGCATTAGCAGTAGCAGCTCCGTGTTACAAGCACAAATCCGGTTCGTTTTTTTTCCCTATAGACAGTACTCACAAAGGTATAACGATCAAGATTAACTTAAAAATTGCCTGGAGTTCTCCTTTAATGATGTATAAATAATGTTTTTGATAATAACATTTTGAGAAAGACCAGATAACTTTGAATGGATGTTCTATTATTGTTACTGGGAGAATGTTTCTTCACAACTTTGAGAGAACGTTAGCCGAAGTTCTGAGAACATTCCCTGTTAGCTGGGATACCACTGACTTACATGCAGCATAAACATAATGATAAGCTAATGAGGTTTTACAGCCGGTTGGTATGATCCAATAATGCCCCACAGAACATCATTTTATAGTGTATTTCATCTTTAATTGATAGACAGCACTGTTCACTATCATGCGCTATAGGGTAGTGAAAATACAGCATTTGGGTAAAACAGTAAATCATTTTTAAATAATAATGATATATTTCTATTTGTACAAACACTTTTTTGTGATGGAACCAAATAATTAGGACAGGAGATGAATAATAACATGATAAACAACATTTTTGTTGTTCTTCCTGCTTTATCATATTCCCCCCAGTTTCACAGAACAGGCTTAAACCAGTCCCAGACTAAACTGCATGTTTTAACTATAAGCATCTTGCAGTGATTTATCTTAAAATATGCAATTGTTTTGTCTTAAGATTCACACCGGTAATGTTTTTTAAGGCACGTTAATAAAAAGCTACTTAAATGTCCTAATTGAATGAAGGCTTAATCTAAGCCCTGTCTGTGAAACCAGGCCATTATGTGGTTGCACTTTGCACTTTGTATGCATTACAATTTTACAATTTAATACAAATAAATCTTGACCATCACTGACCTAACCTTATGTAGTTTCAAAATCCACTTTTTTTTTATATAGTGAATTTGATTCCCAGCACTGCTTTTCTTCAGGTCATGTGTGTAGTGAGGTGACGCAGAAACTCTCCACGGGTGCTTGTGTGTCCCGGAAACACAGCGTGACAGAACTCACACACCTGCGACTGCAGCGTCACTCCAGACATGAACAGCGCCCCGGCATGACTGACCAACTCGCTGTCCAGAAAGGAGGATGACCAGGGCCTCTGTGGGACAGACAAACACTCTTTTCACACACATCAGATTGTAAACTCTTAGGGCGCTTCTCAAACGGATGGCTGTGTCCTTCTTAGTCTAGTGCTTGTCAGCATTAAACCCTAGAATGAGACCGTCACGGCAGTCACGCATGTTCCTGCTCCCATGGTCACGGCACAAAAATACTAATAAAACTTAATTTTGGAAAGATACTTAAAAATCTTTATATTAACTTGGCCTTCGGTCTCCCATTGGCTTACATTATTGGCAGTTTAGTGTTAAAGCCCCCCTGTAATCCATAATTTTATCCCTTAAAACTCATCTTTGATCACCAAAATGACATATCTTGGTGTCACATTATGTCTGTGTGGTGTTTTTAATATGCTTTAAGACAAACCATGTGTAAATTCATAAGTCGACAGCATTGCTGAGTATTTTCTCTTTAAAACTGCAGTGAACCAAAGACAGTCTCAAAAACACGGTTTGAAATCGCTGGTGTTTCTGACGTCACACACTACCTTGTAACCAATCAGATCAACGTGTGATCGTCAACCAGTGGATCTCTGAGTGAGTGGAGGCAGGGCTCATTTGCATATTCATAGAACCGCGTATACTAAATGAGGCAAGGGTGTCGAGTTACATTCAAGCTATTTTAAGCCATGAAGAAATTTTTTTCAAGGAAAAAAAACTATAAATGTGTTATTTTGGTGATCAAAGATGAGTTTTAAGGGATACAACTATTGACTACAAGGGGACTTTAAATTATTGCATAATTATTTTATGGGGGTTACTTACATTTTTTGTTTAGTTTAGTTTACGAGCTGTTTAATTAATAGAATTTCATTAAAAAAACAAAAAAACAAATCCATAATATGACTTATTGACCACTGTTTCTATATATGAAGTGTCTGACAGAAGGTCTATATAGAATCTTTTCTACCAAGAGTGTAGAAAGATGTTTAGCAGGAGGTGTGGTCAGAAGGACTAGACACAATAAATTACAAGTCATTCAAGTTTAGGAGCTTAAAACAAAGAAAACCGGAGTGAACCAAAGCTAACTAAGAACAGGTATGATACAAACCCGCAGCTGTTGTGAAGTCTGGTTAGCAAAATAATGTTGCTCAACTTTTCTCAGGTCATCCCAGGCACTGGTTTCCGCCATCTTTACGGGATTATGGAAAACCACATTATCGTGGCTACCTTGTTTCTGATCGGACATGTCCAGGTTAAGATGCAGTTGGTCTAGTCCTCTATCAATGTGACTGAGATCATGAGCAGCTGATAAACAAACACATAAACGGCAGAATGAAAAAAACTGGCGCTCAAAAGATTTACAAAAGACAAAAAAAACATTTTGAGTGAAAACTTTCACTCAGAAATTGCTTGTAAATTTCACAATTATTTACAATGAAACGGCTTGTAACATTGAATTAAAAATGACATTTTAAAGTATTTTCTTCAAAAAAATACTCAAATAATCTTTGTTGTATTTTAAAACTATTTACATCAGTGTAGACTTTAAAACTTTCAATTGACAATAACTTTAATAATGAGAATCGTGTACTTTGAGGATTCAGTATGTGTGTTTCGGCGGGATGTCTCCGAGATTCATGGGATTCTGTGGGATGGGGTTGGTGTCCCGTCTTTTTCGCTGTACACTGGCACAGGTTGGCTGACTCTGAAAGTGAACATCAGTGTCATTTATCATAGTCTCTACAATCATTTAATACATTAAGATATTAATAATACATGGAGTACTGAAAGTTGGTGGTTTATTTGAGTCCTTTGACCTTGTTGTCGTTGCACTGTGTCAGAGAGATGTCGTAGCATTGCTGCTTGTTTTAAGCAGAGAGACTGGAGACGGACAAACTCCTGATACAGCGCTGTATACGCCTCCTCCATCTTTATGAGTGGAGGAAATAAAAAATTAAACGTATTGGAAAGTCTTCGAGCTTGCAGTCAACTTCTGTATAGTAAGAAATAGGGAGAGAGAGAGATTTCCACCATTATTACAACAACAAAAAACTACAAATGTATATTAAAAAGTCATAATGCTGCATAGAAACCAGATTAAATTATGCCTGCTCTGATCCATCTCAGACCCAAGAATCAAATTAATACAGTAGTGATTGCTGTGTAAATGCAACTACGCCACCTCTGAGCAGCATTAAAGTCGGCATGAAACTGAAGTTGCGATAGTCTTTTCTTTTCAATTGCGACGTATATCTGATTGAATCGGGTCCTCCCTCGAAATCAGTTAATGATATACTAAGTACATACAAACAATATTAATTTGAAATATGTACAGCTTACTATATAGTGAATAGCCTAAAACAAAATGAACGTTTCTTTTCCTTGATAAAACTGGTAGTTAATAAATAAATAATAATAATATCCTATTAAGTGAATAAATTACCATGATTACATTCTTTTTAAAACTGAAATATTTGGAAATGTAACACTTAATTTAACACATAATTACATTATGTATACATGTAGGGGTAAGTAAAAATGCGTGTATAAACTAAGCTATCACTAATCGGGTATCTGTGTGCTATGCTAGTACATAAACAAGTTAATACAAACATTAATGGTCATTATAACGTTAATTCAAACAGCATTTATCATAACATGATTTTGTAGGAATTGTAAATGGGCGAGTGCCTATTAAAAGTAATTTGAGCCAATGGTATCGCTTGGGGTCCTAGACCCAATTTGCGAGTAGGACCCGATTCGTCACCACAATGGCTTCTGGAACCAGAACAAATTTTGAAGTTAAGTTAACCAGTTTATTAATCCCACAAGGGGATGTTATACGTAGGGCGTGGCTTGATTCTGTCCGTGTGGAATTGATTGGATGTTTGTGGTTTGCGATTGGTGGATCTCATGTGAGTGACAGGTTGCCGCGCCCTCACGCCAGTAAACACAATCATTAGAGAAGAGATGTTTCTGCAAGAGGGAGGGGAAGCTATTTTGATTAAAGATTTCGAGGCACATGAATTTGAAACAAAAAATAATTTACTAATAAATACAGCAGAATTCCATAAAAATTGTAAATTTTGATCTCATTATGACTTTAAACAATCTGTGTAGACACCTAATTGCTGCTTCAGAAGCCACATTTGTAATGTAAATTTGGTAAATATATATTTTTATGTTATGTAATATATGTATTTTTTGTTGTTATGAGTCAAAAAAGCATTGGTACCCGCCTTAGAACAGAATATTGCTTCGAGAAACAGGGAAGTAAATACAGATTACAGGTTTCTGGTGCCACAAAAAAAGTTGTTGACTAGTAGAGTCGAGACTAGTCGTTACAGGTCATAAACTGGGTGCTGTCACAAAATTATAACATCTGAATATTTTTGCCCTCTTGACTTGACATTAAAAAACGTGGCTACAACTTTTCAGTTTTTCCTTCAGAGCGACATGATTCAGTAACTGTACGGCTTCGAAGTCGAAAGGTATTTTCTGACTGAGGTGACATTTTAGTTAACCGATAGCTAACCATGGGTCCAACCATCAAACCATCAAAATCATCCGCGCAGTATTCCTCTGGCAACTTAAACCACAGGTGTCAAACAAACACAGAGCAGCCTACCTTTGTTTGTACCACCAGATATTCAAGAATACATCTGTAGCAAACAATAGCAACACGTTTCTACATTGCATTGATGTGGCCACAGAATGAAAGCATAAAGAGGAAGAACAGATTTGCATTATAGTATACATAAGCTACGTGCTTACTATCAAAAATTCGTAATCTCGATACAATAGAAGATATATATTTTACGTTTGTCACTCTGATGACCGTGCGATGATTGTCCGTATGTGCATTCCGGCGTAAACTTTACAAATAGCAGAAAACAGTAAGTTAGCTATGAGGAAATCAAAAACAGGAACTCTTGCAGGAACCTCCTCCCGGGTCAGTTAAAGTGACCCAGCACAGAATCAGCGCATTATCTCTAATCATTCACGTCTTCAATCGAGTAAACGTCCATACTGGATGCGTTATCATAGGAGCGTCTACAGTATTACAGTGGGCTACTAGTGCATACTGTGTGTAATTTTTTTGCTAAAGGGGACATTAACTGCATTGTTTTATAATGTTTTCTCGGGTGCACTTAAATGTTAGTATGATTTTTACAACATCTTTTTAATTTTTCCTACCCTGATTTGAATGCTCTGTTTAAAGCAAGTGGCATGTCTGCTGTGAGACTTCAGTGTAAACGCCCACTGCCGTGATTGGCTGACATCTTTGCATATGAAATATTAATGTATTACATTTGGAACTCTCACATTTTTACGTTTACAGCTGTCAGGGTTAACTAATCTATTGATTGATGAATATTTTCTTGTTAAAATAGGATAGAGGATTCGACCTCAATCCAACCTCAAACCCCAAACTTTTTTTGCCAGCCGAAGCCCTTAGACATAAATTATGAACCCCCTGAGATTTGAAGTTAATATTTCAATAATTTAACAACACATTTACATATTCACGCTTATGTATGTTTTTACATAAACATACATAAGATGCTTTGTTTTTAAATGGTCACATGACAAGCAAGTAAATAGATTTAAATAAATATTTGATATTTTTTTTGTAAGTGTTTTATTTTGACATTGTAGCTGAACTTTAAAGTAGACTTTTTAGTTAGGATGCCTTGGTTTTCTTTTAAAAATGTCACATGATGATCCTTCAGAAATTAATAGGCAGTGTTGTGTTGGGAAAGTTCACTTTCTACATGAACTAGTTCAAAGTTAAGTTCACAAATTTAAAAATGAACTACTTCATAGTTCTTTTTTTTCAAGTTGCTGCGAGCTATTATTTTTCAAAATGATTGCCACAGCCCATATAACCACAGCAATTATTTTATCAGTTTTAACACTGAAGCTATGCGTCAGATGTTTCCCATCCTCACCGACCTCGTCATAAAACTCGTTTAAATGATCATGTGACGGCTACAAGCTGCTTTTTGTTTTGATTTTAGTGATGGTGAGTCGTTCATGAATCCATTTATTGCGTCTGTCACGTGACAAATGAACGAAAGACTCGGAAGGTAAAGTAATATTATTTATGTTCCCTGTAAACGATTTTTGACTGCATTATAATGATTTATAATGCAGAATATGATCAAGATTGCGTAAGTATGGCAATCATTTTGAAAAATAATAGCTCGCAGCAACATGAAAAAAAAAGAACTATGAACTAGTTAATTTTTGAAACTGTGAACAATGACCTGAACTAGTTCATTTTAAAATTTGTGAACTGAACTTTGAACTAGTTCATGTAGAAAGTGAACTTTCCCAACACTGGTCCCTAGTGACCAGACTTATTACATGTGGGATTGTGCCAATACCTTCCTGTAGCTAATTCTGCAATTCACCAAATGTTTTATTTTTTTATCCATCAAATTATATTATAATAAATTATTCGTTTGTACCACTTGGTGGAATCGTCATACGTTTCCTTTTGGATTATGTGCGTCCAAGCATTCTCGAGTATAAATACGCAGCTATAATTCATGTAGGTTATTTTTAAGTAATATTTTATGTCGATATAAAATGGTTACATAGTTAAAACTAATCGTGGTATTGATAAATTAAGACTTCTTACTCAATAGAACAATGGCTAGGAAAACTAACTGTCTGTACAGCGCTCCAAGGCCCTGTCCCAAATGGCACACTCCGGACTTGTGGCCTTCCTCAGAGTCCACACTTTGGTGACGTCATGTAGTGCAGACGTATAGGGCCCTTGGCGCGAGTCCACGAGGGCGCATTGAGAGGTATTTTTGGGACAGACTCGATCGTCACGCCGGAAATAGGAAGACGGTCCGGTTGTTGTTTAAATATTATATTTCTACATTTACATATGATTTAGTAAAGCCCTGACATTCGGTTATATTTATTTAATGAATTATAATTTTTTTTATAATGCTATCGTAGCCTATTATTCAGTGCGCTATTTATGTTTATATTTATGCTTGAGACATCAACCACTGGTTGATGATCATAATGTTTGTATAAACTGTAGGTAATAACTGGTAAAATGTACACATAGGTCATAAAAACCATAATGATATTTACACTTAAATGTTCTCTTCTCATCCATGTTAACGTGAGCGAAAGCTCCTCGCATTCGTTTTCTGATTGGCCTTTCGCAAATTCGCAAGGATTCCTGGGTAGTTAAAGTGCGTGAAGCCTGCATCCATGCGGGCTTTGCGGAAGACCGCTTCAAGGGTACAAAGGGGGCGCTGCTGAGCACACTTCAGAGCGTTAAAATTATGAATGGGACGGTCTACGGACTCGTAGACTCAGCGAGCACGCGCAATTTAAGTCCACGAGACCGAAAGTCCACATCAAGTGTGCCATTTGGGACAGGGCCCAAGAGGCCTCTAGTGGTCGGAAGCATTTCCGTTGTGTTGTGGCTTAATTTCGTTGTGTTGTAAATTTTCCGTTGTGTTGTGGCTCATTTCCGTTGTGTTGTGGCTTAATTTCGTTGTGTTGTGAACTTATGTTTGCTTTTTTTTTAATTGTGTTGTGTTGTGCACTACTGGGCCACCGTAGTTTTTTACACTACATATTAAGGCCCGTTTATGGGGTGTTTTAGCCGGTTTTTGCCTGGAAGGCTCTATAGAAATCTGGCACCCTATTGAACGAAGTTAAACTGAGAGAGTGTGCCGTTCACCGACACTAGAATGAACGAGTTCACAGTAACGTTCATCAGGCAGTAATACAGTACGTTCAGTTCACGTTCGGCCAAAATATGAACGAGTTCATGAACTATCGTTCAATGAACGCGTTCAGGCACAACACTGATGCCCCAATGTGAGTCTAACAAGGGGTGTGAGCCGGCAACTACCGTGCCAGAGAGAATTTAGGTGGTTTTGGACACAGAGGACTGGTTAATCGACCGGGTCTCAGAAGTACTGCTTCCCAGCCTATCCATGAATCATTTGTCTGTTCTTCATCATTGCTGTTTCAAGACAACACTGAAACTTGTATGGACTGTGAAATATCTGTTTGTTCGTCATCACTGTTTCAAGACAGCACTGAGACTGTTTCATTGACCTTTTGGGAACATCAGTATCATTTACCGTTATTGATATCGTCAAACTTACCTCTGTCACCTTCACCGCAATGCTCACCCAGTCCTCCAGCCCAGCCTCGGTTGGATGCTTGCTGCCCTTCGTCTTCCCCGGGAACGCTCTGCTGTGACGTGAAGCCTTACAACCACCATCAGTGCCTGAGCGAGTGAATCCTGTTGCTCCACCTCCAGCCTCTGATCCCTTCGCTCCACCTCGGCCCGTCGACTTCGCCTTGGCTTATCCCACCTTCGGCTCCACCAGATACCCTCTGTCTTGCGGCTTCACCGGGTTCCCTCGTCCCATCGGCTCAGCCTTGGTCAGTCCTCCCTCTACTTCCGCCACGGACTTGCTTGCCCCGCTGCGCTCCGTCACCCCTTCGGCTTCAGCGAGTTCCTCCTTCTCTCCGGCTCCGCCTCTGTCCTCCGTCACACCGGCTCCACCTCAGTCTTCAGGCACTCTGGCTCCACCTCGAGCACTCGTTGCCACACCCTCGTCTTGGTTTTCAGAGCCAGCGGTGTAACTCAAGCCCATCGGCTCTCTGTCTGCGCCCAGGGCTCTATCTCCGTCGGTCGTCCCCCGTGACACCTTAACAGTTTTTTTTCCATTGTTTTTCTATGTAAACGTGAGTTTGTTGGACGTGTTTGACCATTAAGCTCGAGTCTCGCTCTGTTGTGTTTATTTGTTTATGCTGTTGAAGCCGTTGATGAAGTCAAAATGCTTGCGCAAGTGGGTGGCCAAGTTTCAATCAGGGGCCACCATGGCCTTTTAAAATACCTTTTTCTGAGGATCTGCCTCAGAGCTTCAGTCCTCCAGCTCGGCCCAGTAGGGAGGTTCCCCTGGCTCCGCTCCCAGCCTACGAACTCATCACTCCACTCCTGTGGACCTGTCAGCTCCGCCTTGGCACCTCCCTCCCTCTGCTACACCAGAAACCATCATCCTGACGGCTCCACAGGGCTCCCTCGTCCCACCGGTTCGGCCTCAGTCCTCAGGCTCCCTGGTTCCACCTCGGATGCTCGTCGCCGCAGCTCCAGTGCCAGCCATATTGCGTGGGCTCTTCGTCTCGTCAGCTCCATCTGGGTCTTTATCTCCAGCGGCTCCATCTCCATCGGTCGTCCCCAGGGTGTTGTCAACCAACACTCCACCAATGCTCCTCCCTCCCTCGACTCCACCCTGGGGCCTCGTCCTGGCTGGACTTTCATCTGGCTCTTTCTGCTCCTCCCACCCTCCACTCGCCCATTGACTGTTTTGTTTGCCCTGGACTGTTCGTGTCTTTCTTCTATTCCACGTCCCCCTCTGGAGCCCCCTCCCTCCTCCTCAGTTGTAACTTGTGTACTCCGGGGGGAGTATACATGATGTAACATGTATGCTGTTTTTACTTTGTTTCACTGGTTTTTTGGTTCTGTCCATAGACTGTAAAAAAATATGGACGTAGTGTCCGTGACATCACCCGAAGGTTTCTAAAGAGCATTTTTTAAGCCCAAAGTGAGCGGAGCTGGCCATCGCCATCTTGGCAGCGTGTCACTCCCGGATAACCGAAAATGGGCAAAGAGGCGTGATTCGCTGAGGTGACGCTAACAGACAGCAGATAAACGGCTAGTAGTGACAGCAGCGGCAATCCACCTGTCACTCAAGTGGCCATGCCCTTAATTGTGCAGAATTTTAAGACTTAATAAAACTTAAAGGGATGAGTTATAAAAATATAAAAATCACCCCCCTCACAGTTGTCCTGAGCTATATACACCTCCAAAACCACTTTTTTTAAAACCTTTTGAAGCCTGTCTCTAGCGGTCAATTGCAGTTTAAGTCACTTCCGTGTTGGATTCAAGAGAGAGACCGGAAGGCTGCCGCTTGGTTCTGTCCTGTTTACCTGTGTGCCCTGTCAGTTGACCTTATTTCCATGTGCCTGTTTCATTCAGTTCACACGTTGTTGTTTAATTAGCTCAATAGTTCCCTCGTTTAGTTTTGTATATATGCTCCCTTTTCTATCCAGTTCTCTGTCCTGTTTAGTCAATGTTGAGGTGTTGTGTATTCTGTTTCTCTGAGTATTTCTGAATTAAAGACTTTTTTCCTGGATTATTCCTGTCATGCACTTTGCTCAGTGCTTTGATGAAATCATTTATTATCAGGCATTATCAATCCATCCAAGTATTCACACATAGGCTAGTGACTTTGACATTATTGTCAGCATTATATTCAATAGTTTCATATAGTAGTCATCTGTAAATATTCATTTTCTGCAGTTCAGATACGCTCTCACGTTCACTGCATTGCTCTTCTCGAAATGAAAACATGTGCTTACATTATGAGAATAAACAAATAAAAAACTTTAAACTTGCATATATTCAGCTCTGACACATTGGTTTGATACTGACTGTACCCGTGGCATGACTTATAAATTATATGAATTTGATTCCTAATGAACGAATGTGTACCGTACCTTAAGTTAAATTTTTGAATAAAATCATCTGCCTTAAAATCATGCATTAACAGGATAATTTTCTCCCAAAAATGTTTGAAATAAAAGTATCATTAAGGTGTTTTTAACTTCAAACCGTTGATTCTGGCCTCAGTACTCCTTTTATAATATTTCGTTCTTCAGTGAAAAAATCTTCTCATCTGAATCAGGAGAAAAATGTGCACAGATCAAGCACTGTTTATAAGGGGTGGGTACATTTTCAGCAAATTTTTATTTAAGGGTGAAATATTCATTTAAAGCTGCAGTCTGTAGTTTTCCCTCGTTGTCGCCATCTCTGTTCGAAATCTGCAAAGTTATTCGTGGAATTATCAGCTTTACGTGGGTTGTGCCTCGGCACGGGACAGCGCGGGTGAATCCAATGTTTTGAGGAGAATGTGCGGCTGTCAGTCGCCGCGTCGGTGTGGATACTGGCATTCGCAATCACAGATTATACTTTTTGGAAGTATGACCAACATAAGCATTTCCCCCGGAAAATGTAATCTGAACAAGTAACATCCACTTTTGTTCTGACCAACTAAGGGAGAAAAGCATTACAGTAAATCGCGCTGATTAAATCTAACGATCGGTTATCATATCACGCCAAACCGAGCAAATTATACTTTGTTCTCAAATAGTTAATGTTCGCAACATCAGCATTGAGCGACTACATTTAATGCCCTTCCGATATTTATCCTTGTTTTCGCATGGGCCGGTTGCAGTCTCTATTTTTCTGTAGCCACTCCGAAGTCCGAAGTCTTTTGCATTTTACATCGGGTGAATCTCCAGTTGTCACTGATGATTGTCGTTTGAACCTTTCTGGATCCGCCATCAAATTGATAAGTTTAATTTATATCAAGTGCTGTGAGAAAAGGCTATAAATCTCCAACTCCAGCATCCTCACACGCGATATAGCCTACGAGCCGAGACTCTTCTTTATGTGTACAGATGTGACGAGCCGAGACTCTTCTTCATGTGTACAGATGTGACTAGCCGAGACTCTTCTTTATGTGTACAGATGTGACTAGCCGAGACTCTTCTTTATGTGTACAGATGTGACTAGCCGAGACTCTTCTTTATGTGTACAGATGTGACTAGCTGAGACTCTTCTTTATGTGTACAGATGTGACTAGCCGAGACTCTTCTTTATGTGTACAGATGTGACTAGCCGAGACTCTTCTTTATGTGTACAGATGTGACTAGCCGAGACTCTTCTTTATGTGTACAGATGTGACGAGCGGAGACTCTTCTTTATGTGTACAGATGTGACGAGCGGAGACTCTTCTTTATGTGTACAGATGTGACTAGCCGAGACTCTTCTTTATGTGTACAGATGTGACTAGCTGAGACTCTTCTTTATGTGTACAGATGTGACTAGCCGAGACTCTTCTTTATGTGTACAGATGTGACGAGCGGAGACTCTTCTTTATGTGTACAGATGTGACTAGCCGAGACTCTTCTTCATGTGTACAGATGTGACTAGCCGAGACTCTTCTTTATGTGTACAGATGTGACTAGCCGAGACTCTTCTTTATGTGTACAGATGTGACTAGCCGAGACTCTTCTTTATGTGTACAGATGTGACTAGCTGAGACTCTTCTTTATGTGTACAGATGTGACTAGCCGAGACTCTTCTTTATGTGTACAGATGTGACGAGCGGAGACTCTTCTTTATGTGTACAGATGTGACTAGCCGAGACTCTTCTTTATGTGTACAGATGTGACTAGCTGAGACTCTTCTTTATGTGTACAGATGTGACTAGCTGAGACTCTTCTTTATGTGTACAGATGTGACCAGGGACGGACTGGGACTAAAAAACGGCCCTGGACTTTGACAAGGCCCGGCCCAAAGCAATCGGCGCGCGGAAACTCGTCAACAACAACAATAACGCCTGGCACGAGTGTCACAAGACTTTGATTGTGGCTCATGATACTATACCATCCAAATTATAGCAATAGCACTGATGTTGACTAGATGTGTTAAAAGCATATTATTCTAGATTAACTTTATACTATATAAATGGAGGTCTCAACACACTGCAGTCCTGTGTAAAAAACCTCTAGGCTG
Organism: Phoxinus dragarum; assembly: GCA_033366665.1. Taxonomy (NCBI): domain Eukaryota; kingdom Metazoa; phylum Chordata; class Actinopteri; order Cypriniformes; family Leuciscidae; genus Phoxinus; species Phoxinus dragarum. The sequence continues at coordinate 83,914 of JARPMJ010003330.1, forward strand.
TGACTGTCTGACTTGGGGCGCTTAAAGTAATTTAAAGTTGATCTGGAGTGGGTGTCTTTCTCTGCTCTTGGTCTAAGCTCAACCTGAATAAACAAATGATGGAATGAATTAAAAAAAAAAAAAAAAAAGGTTTGTAACAGGTTGTATTTATGTTAACAGGTTGTATTTATTACTTAATAATATTAATTAATTTATGCAGTAATTAATCTTACTGCACAAATAATAATACCACATCTAAATGAAAATACACCACTACAAATGTAACTTCTGTATTAAAAATCTTCAAAGTTTGTAAACATTAACTGTAATGTTACCAACATTTTAAAAAGTAAAAGCACAACATATTAGCTACTGCATGTGACATTTTACAGCTAAAATGTTGAAGTTTAGCGGTTTTAACTTCTGTAATCATTAAAAAATATAGCAACCTGAATATCACTTCCTAACATCATCCCTAGCAAGTAACTCTCTTTCTCCTCGCATGTTCCATACTTACTTGCCCTGGATCTACCTGTGGAACAGCTCATCTCTCTGTCCCTCATCATCACTGGTGGCATGTTGCTGCACAGCTGTCTGCCTCACGTCTTCACTGCTGCTAATATTTAACTGCGAGGTGCTGCTGCTGCTGTGCTGCTAAATATTTCAGTTAGTTTGCGACATTTAGCGGCTTCAGTATCTAAATTCCGCAAAAAAAAAAATTGTCTCGCCTTCTCAGCCCCACCCTTTTCTTTCCGTTTTTTACCCGCGGCCGCGTTAACAAAAAAAACAGGTGATGACTGCGTGCGTGGCGGGTGGTGGGCCGGCCCGCCGGCCGTCCTGGAGTACCGGCCGTTCTGTGATTCTCCAGATCACACAGATGGCCAGTCCGCCCCTGGATGTGACTAGCGGAGACTCTTCTTTATGTGTACAGATGTGACTAGCCGAGACTCTTCTTTATGTGTACAGATGTGACTAGCCGAGACTCTTCTTTATGTGTACAGATGTGACTAGCCGAGACTCTTCTTTATGTGTACAGATGTGACTAGCTGAGACTCTTCTTTATGTGTACAGATGTGACTAGCCGAGACTCTTCTTTATGTGTACAGATGTGACTAGCCGAGACTCTTCTTTATGTGTACAGATGTGACGAGCGGAGACTCTTCTTTATGTGTACAGATGTGACTAGCCGAGACTCTTCTTTATGTGTACAGATGTGACGAGCGGAGACTCTTCTTTATGTGTACAGATGTGACTAGCCGAGACTCTTCTTTATGTGTACAGATGTGACTAGCTGAGACTCTTCTTTATGTGTACAGATGTGACTAGCTGAGACTCTTCTTTATGTGTACAGATGTGACGAGCGGAGACTCTTCTTTATGTGTACAGATGTGACTAGCCGAGACTCTTCTTTATGTGTACAGATGTGACGAGCGGAGACTCTTCTTTATGTGTACAGATGTGACTAGCTGAGACTCTTCTTTATGTGTACAGATGTGACGAGCGGAGACTCTTCTTTATGTGTACAGATGTGACTAGCCGAGACTCTTCTTTATGTGTACAGATGTGACTAGCTGAGACTCTTCTTTATGTGTACAGATGTGACGAGCGGAGACTCTTCTTTATGTGTACAGATGTGACTAGCCGAGACTCTTCTTTATGTGTACAGATGTGACTAGCCGAGACTCTTCTTTATGTGTACAGATGTGACGAGCGGAGACTCTTCTTTATGTGTACAGATGTGACGAGCGGAGACTCTTCTTTATGTGTACAGATGTGACTAGCCGAGACTCTTCTTTATGTGTACAGATGTGACTAGCCGAGACTCTTCTTTATGTGTACAGATGTGACGAGCGGAGACTCTTCTTTATGTGTACAGATGTGACTAGCCGAGACTCTTCTTTATGTGTACAGATGTGACTAGCCGAGACTCTTCTTTATGTGTACAGATGTGACGAGCGGAGACTCTTCTTTATGTGTACAGATGTGACTAGCCGAGACTCTTCTTTATGTGTACAGATGTGACTAGCCGAGACTCTTCTTTATGTGTACAGATGTGACTAGCCGAGACTCTTCTTTATGTGTACAGATGTGACTAGCCGAGACTCTTCTTTATGTGTACAGATGTGACTAGCCGAGACTCTTCTTTATGTGTACAGATGTGACTAGCTGAGACTCTTCTTTATGTGTACAGATGTGACGAGCGGAGACTCTTCTTTATGTGTACAGATGTGACTAGCCGAGACTCTTCTTTATGTGTACAGATGTGACTAGCTGAGACTCTTCTTTATGTGTACAGATGTGACGAGCGGAGACTCTTCTTTATGTGTACAGATGTGACGAGCGGAGACTCTTCTTTATGTGTACAGATGTGACTAGCCGAGACTCTTCTTTATGTGTACAGATGTGACTAGCCGAGACTCTTCTTTATGTGTACAGATGTGACTAGCCGAGACTCTTCTTTATGTGTACAGATGTGACTAGCCGAGACTCTTCTTTATGTGTACAGATGTGACTAGCCGAGACTCTTCTTTATGTGTACAGATGTGACTAGCCGAGACTCTTCTTTATGTGCAGATGTGACGTAAAGACATGCTTGAATTTCCCGTGGAAATCCACCAGTACCACTGGAATTAAAAACATTATTAAAGCTGCAAGCAGCGATTGCGGGCCCAAGACGGTTCCACTAAAGGCACCGGGTGGCGGTGCCACCGGCTTGGGCCCTCCATCGCTGCTTGCAGCTTTAATTATATATATATATATATACATGTATAACTAAAATTAATCGATTAGATGTATATTTCCCATAATAAAAACGAATGTACTCACAGTCTGAAGCCTCGTCTGGGATCTACGTCCTTGGTCACGTTGCACGAGCGCCCTCTGCTGGCCGAAACAAACAATCCCTTTCTATCTAAACTTCAGAATCAACTTAAATGTATGCAGGTCAGTCACGCAACAAGTCAGATTATTCAATGATATTATTCAATGAGCTTATTAAAACTCGTTTTGACCCCACTTGGTTTCTTGCTTTTCACCTGCCTCTGACTTTTGAGCTGACAGAATAGTCGACTCGACTGTTTTTGGATAGCAGACAAAATATATTCAATTGAGCACTTGAATCTAACAATCAAAGTGTGGCCCATGCAGGGATGGATTATGGACCGGGGAGGAGGACGGGGAGCCTGGGGTTTGAGGCCGCTCGCTCCAGTTTGGTTCAGAAATCCAATTAACAATGAAAACAAATGTTTATGTATGCTGTAATATATATGTCCCATAGCATAAATAGGGCATTTTAAACAAGGCTCTTGAACTATGTTCATACTATGCTGTTACTGTTGGGCCCTATGACCTAATACTATGTGAATATGAAGGCCCTATTGTCCCATCCTGTTTAAAATTATATTTCTTTGAACCACTGTTTGAGCTTCTTTCTTTAGGTGAAAGGTATTAGAAAAATAACTATTTATTATTACAGCATAACTTAATTTGAAGTGAGATTACATTTTAAAACATTGCCTAATTTTTGTTGCTGTTGCCTAAATTATAAATGATCCAACAAAATGAGCCTAGAGAGAACAATAGAGTATGTTTAGAGTATGTTTTTTTACTGGTCAAACCAAATGTTATAAGCTACAGCACTTGAAAAGACTGGTCCAATCAGATTGTAATACCCATTACCACTAGACTAGTGAGTTTAGTTTGTTTGACAGATACTTTGCCAAAGAAATGGCACAAAACTCAACGTTAAAGTTAAAGACCTCTTATGTTATGAAGTTTAAAAATATTTTCAGTTCATTATGAAAATATATGGTGATATTGAGGCCTCAGGTGAGAACAGTTTGAATATTCATGATCTTCATAACTTCTAGAGCTGCACAAATTTTTTTTCTGGTTAAAATTAACAAAAAATTGTGTTTTGCTGATATATTATATGACGAATAATATTAATATGATTATTATTTATTATTGCTAAATAAGAAACATATTATTGTAATAACACTTTCTATATTAAAAATAATAATATAGTATTTAAGAATAAATACAACAATATAATAATTAGAAAATCAAGGAAAAAATCTCTCAATAATGCTGTAAACATACAGTGAGCTGGTATACTATATTATAACAACTCAAATAAATATTATGCATTTTTTATTATAATGTTATCACATTTTTAATGCTATAAGTACAAATATATTATTTAATAGGCTATAAGACATATATTTAGCAAAATACTCATTTGCAAGTCATAATCCGTCCCTGGTGTGGCCATAGACACCCTTCTCAGGCATGACTGGGTGAAGCTTGAGCAAACTGGCAGAGCTATTAGCTTTGTAGAAAAACTGACAGACCTGTGAGAGGTTTGCCATTCCCAATGAAATGAGACATCACCTCTAATTAAATGGGTGTGGAACAAGGCAAGCAAGTTTATCGTATAGGTTTATTTTATTCGATTTAATGAATTGTAATATTTATGCTTGACTATTTTATTACATTTAACTGCTTCTAATGTAGGCTACCATGTAGATTGCCAACCCCTACCTAACAAACACAAAACAATCATAGATAAAAGAAATCAAATTTGACAGAAACTTCAATATTTAATGCTACTTAATTATTTGTAGAATGTATTTAATAGATTATGCTTTCTTGAAAACATTTGCTATTGATTTGTACAAGATGTCATGATTCATACATGTTTGAGATTAGTTTTCGTTGCATTTACACCCTTTTGAGCAGCAGGTGCCGCTAAACTGTGGTGTTTTTAGCGCTTCGAATGAATCGTTGGTTCATCAGAATATTCAAAAAGCTTTGTTTCTCCTATCACTAAAGTTTAGCACCATTAATAATAGCTTACATTTACCCTGTACGTATCACAATCAGTTCCGTTATTTCAAGTGTTTGGTAACTTTGGCCAGATATTTGTTGTTGCTCTCTGGAACGACATTTCCTGTCTAACCCGGAAACGCTCCAAACTCCACAGAAAGCTCCAGTTAGCTTAGCCTCGTTGCTTCTTTTTTGATTATCAAATATAAGAATAACATATTGCGTAATATTTACATTTATATTATATTATATTATTCAGAGTCAGTGCGCAGCGATACTCATTCTAAAGGTAAAACATACATCGCCCGAATTCTCGAGTTTTAATGTCTAAATGTCTTGTTTTGGTGTCATGGTTGATACAACAATTGTCGCTGTTGGAGCTTACAAAGCAATTCAATTATATAATACACATCTAACATATAATTAAGCGATTTATTATAGTGTCTTTCTAACGATGCACTTGTATTAATAGTGTTTGTTGTTGTGTAGGCCGGTGTTCATACTCTTCTCTGTCTGTTTTCAGTATTCATGATTCTTTAGGTTTCTGAGTGTTAATCAGCTGATCATGGAGAAAGGTAAGACAACATGATATTAACAGAAGAATAACATTAATATGTTATAAGACTGAGCTTTTATTACGTTTGCTGGATCAATAATAGATACAGTTGGGCAGATAACGCTACTGATTACTATAGTACAGTAATTCTGCTGTGGTACAGGACTCCTTTTTGTTAGCAATTTCATAATCAGATATTTTCAGGGATCTACGTCAGGGGTTTCGTGGAGTGACAGAAGGTCTGTGGAAAAGTCTAGAAAAGGGGGGGGGGGGGTCAGTGGCATCTACAATATTGACAAGCTGACTGGATGTGTAGAATAATTACTATAATCACTCTGTATTCTCGCTCCCAGCGTGTTTACGCGTTCTGTTTGATAATGTGATGTGTTGTAGACGTGAAGGCGGGCATCCCGTCTGCCGTGGCTGCAGGAGGGTCAGTCGGGCCGATGGTTTCACAGAGCAGGTCTGAGGACGAGGAGGCCAGTGGTGTGAAGAGAACCGCCGCTCAGGCCTTCAGTGGAGCGGGAATGATTCCCAAACGCAGGAGCTCCTCCAGGTCAAGAGAGCTCACCTGCTACCGTCTGCTTCACTACTGCTACTGTACATATCATTGTAAATCACAGGTGTCTTGTCATTATATTGTAGATCAATAAAGAGAAAGAAGTTTGATGATGAACTGGTTGAGAGTAGCCTCGCGAAATCTACCAGTCGGGTCAAAGGTCAGCCAGTCATTGAGCCTATCAGATGCCCTGGGAGTGACCTCGCATCCAGTGACAAGAAGAAGGTAATGAAGATTACCGTATGTCATTATAGAACTCTGCGGAATATTGGATTGTGATTAATCGTGTCATTTTCTGGTCAAGCATCACTAAACTGATGCTGTTCAGCATCATTGCTCCACTCTTCAGTGTCACATGACCCTACAGAAATTATTCTAATATTATGATTGTCTGCTCAACAAACATGTCTGATTATTATGTTTGTTGAAAACAGTTGTCCCGTTCCTTAATTTTGTCGAAACCATTTAAAAGTTTAGGGTAAGATGTAAAAAATATGATTCTGCAAGGATGCATTAAAATGTTCATAAGTGATAGAGACATTTATAATGTCAAAACAAATAACAAAAAAAATTGATTTTAAATAAATGCTGTTCTTTCTAATCCATTAAATAATCCTGGAAAAACAAAGTATCATAATTTCCACAAAAATATTAAGCAGCAAAAACTATTCAGCATTGACAATAATAAGAACCATTATTAATACCGTAACTAAGAAACAATAAATTATAAGAATTGAGCATCAAATCAGCATATTAGAATGATTTCTGAAGGATCATGTGACACTGAAGACTGGAGTAATGATGCTGAAAATTCAGCTTTGATCACAGGAATAAATGACCTTTTAAAATATATTCACATATAAAACAGGTCCTTTAAATGGCATTAATATTTCACAATATTACTGTTAATACAGTATGTCTGATTAAATAAACATAGCCTTGATGAGCATAAGACACTTCTTTTTAAAAACATTAAAAAATGTTCTTATTCCAAACTTCTGAGCCGTAGTGGAAGTGTGTGAGAGAGTAAATGTGAATATCCAAGGCATGTTTGTGTGTGTTTGTGTGCGCATATGATAATTCCATGTGAATGTGAGAATTTTGTATGTATATGTAAATGGTAAAATTTCAATTACAGCCTAAACTGCTCCTGATAATAATTGTCCCAGGCAACAAATATCCTACATGGCTGCTGTAGCATGTCTTGTGTTACTTTGTGATTTTTCTATTTTATATAATTGAATCATTTATATTATGTTATATGTCATTCTGTTTACTGTTTACTATATACTGTTCTCTTTATTTATTTTGAAAGTAGGTGCAATATATACAGTCAATACAGGTTTATATTCAGTGACTGTGTTTTTCTCAATTCTTACGGAATTGTTTAGTGTCTGTGATGATAAACTCATTTTCATTGAATGTGCTTTGATTTGTTGTTGTTCTCTCTGAACCGTAGGGTTTAAAGTCCGGTAGCTCTCTGACGCCTCCTCTCACCATGGTGATCACTCCTTCATCAATGTCCAAACGAATGAAGAAAAACAAGCAGCCGTTACAGATAACCAAAGACCTGGGCCGCTGGAAACCCACGGATGACCTGCTTGCTCATCAATGCTGTCCTACAGGTCAGCTGTCAGATTTGAGTGTGTTTAGAAGCTGACTAGTTCAGAGATGAACTGAAGTGCATTTACTTTATGTTCAGACTACAGATCTCACGTCAGTTCATCTGGGGGTGAAATTCAGCTGTCGCTTCACACTGCGGGAGATCCAGGAGCGCTGGTACGCTCTGCTGTATGACCCGGTCATATCAAAGTGAGTTTTTGACCGAAGCATCATCCTTATATAGCTAAAGACACTGTTTTAAACATTAAAGGAAGAGTTCATAAAAAAAAAAAAATTGTTATAAACTAGGGCTGTCAGTTAACGCGTTATTAACGGCATTAACGCAAACCCATTTTAACGGCGTCAATTTTTTTTATTGCGAGATTTAACGCCTTGCAAACTTTGTAGTTTTTTTCACATGCTTTTGCAACAACTAGTAACGTTATAAAAACTACAACACCACAGCGGATCTAGCTAGACCAGAAACAAAACAACAGGCGCGCCGCACACACTTGTTTGGGCTTGCGATGCGAACCGGCCAAAGAGTGGACGAGAAGAGAATGGCGCAGAGCCGCGTCTAGTACAACTCGTATCGCACATCGGACGCGCGCTTTCTCAGTTTATGGCCATCAATAAAAACGCAGAATGGTGCCGCCGGTGTGTGTACACTCATAGAGAATAATGTGTTCGAATCTTAAATATGAGGCGCTGCGCTTCTCGTCCGGTGTGCGACCCCCTTTAACGTTACGTTTTGAGTGGATGAACGATGAGCGCGAGACGATGAAATGGATGCCAATAAGATTCTGAATGTAAAGTTTACTTTTAAAAAGTTGCCAAATGGTTCTATTGACAAGACCAAAGTGATCTGTGTGTTGTGTCGTTGTGAACATCGTGGCACGTCCAGTCTGAAATACCACTCGATGGTCAAGCACACACACAGCTGATGCGTTTCTACGCCCACTCGTCAACATCAGTAATGTTACCTCGTCAGTATTTCTGTCACCCTTTTATTGATGGACAGTTACATTGTGTGAGAGATTATTTGCTCCAAGTGAGAATGTTACTGTGAAATTGAACACAGTAGCCTATGTTGTTTTCAATTAAAACATTTGCACAATGCAAGCCGATCCACTTTTCCATGTTGATAAGAGCATTAAAATGAGAAAAAAATAATGGAACAAAAAGAAATCAAGAGACATTTAGAATAGATAAAAATGTGCAATTTATCGCGAGTTAACTATGACATTAATGCGATTAATCACGATTAAATATTTTAATCGTTTGACAGCCCTATTCTAAAGATTGTTATTTTGAAACCCTAATGGCTTCCACAAAACGACATAATTTCAAGAATATTTTCCACATGAATTTAGAAAAGTGCTTACAAATTGAATGTATTATTATTATTATTGTATAACTATTGTCCTATAGCTCTTTGAAGCTATCCAATGTCCGATTTGTTTTCAAATATAGCTAACTTAATTTTTTTCCACAATTTAAGTTAGAAATAACTATATTTCTGTTTATATTTTTGACATAAATTGTAATGGGACTATTAAGCAGAGCCACTAATGAAGTCTTATTAAGCTTCCTTAATTGCTAACCATTCTGGCTTGTCACCTAAAGCGTCTTTCATACAATACGCAGAATGCGCTGCGATGGCCGCTGGGTTCAGCGTTGCCCTTCAGATTAGGGCTGGCCGATATATCGCATGACATTGTTAGGCGCATCTCGTCAGTAAAGCCGGTTCCTTGATTAGTAGTAAATCGGACGTATCGCCTGCGATAATTAATGCGAAATGGCTCAGCTTGTCAGTTAACTCCGGCTCTGTGTAGTTAAAGGGATAGTTCACTTTAAAATTAAAATTCTGTCATCATTTACTCACCCTCAAGTTGTTTCAAACCTGTATTAATTTATTTCTTCTGCTGAACACAAAGAAAGATATTTTGAAGAATGTCAGTAACCAAACAGTAGTCTGTACCCATTGACTTCCATAGTATTTTTTTTTCCTACTATGGAAGTCAATGGGTACAGACTACTGTTTGGTTACTGACATTCTTCAAAATATCTTTCTTTGTGTTCAGCAGAAGAAATAAATTAATACAGGTTTGAAACAACTTGAGGGTGAGTAAATGATGACAGATTTTTAATTTTAAAGTGAACTATCCCTTTAATGCCGCTACATCTGAAAGCAGGTGATGGCGATTTACTACTAATCAAGGAACCGGCTTTACTGACGAGATGCGCCTAACAATGTCATGCGATATATCGCCCAGCCCTACTTCAGATACAACACGATTTGCGCTGCGCTACGCCAGAGCAAAGTAGGCGGGAGTTTTCAAAACTTTTAGCGGGGTTCTATACGCTAGTTTGGATGCCCCGTTTCTATTAGCCGCACTGTTAATCATCACAGAGCGCAGCGGCAAAAGTTGAACTATTTAGAACTTTGACCTCTGAGTCCTGCGTGCGCGCAAGCATGCCAGTGGTACACACACACACACACACACACACACACACACACACACACACACACACACACACACACACACACACACACACACACAGACACTGACACAGAGGTTGCTATTAAGAATCATTAGATCCTACACAGATGAACTTTCCCTCCAGTGAGTCTTTACCGCTTTGGATGTAAAACAGTCTTCAGGTTTTGTTGTCTGGAAGGGGTTGGAATGATATGAGGGTTTGTAAATAATGAAAGAGTTTTTGTTTTTATTTAGTTATTTACTCGTTACTTTATCTTAGAATCTGAATGTCCATTTTGTAAGGGTTTTGTCTGTTCCTCAGGTTGGCGTGGCAGGCCATGAGACAGCTTCACCCAGAGGCCATCGCTGCTATCCAGAGTAAAGCTCTCTTCAGCCAGACAGAGGAAGCCCTGCTCGCCAAGATCATCTCTGTGAGCAAATCACAGAAAACATTTTAATTTTATCAATTTTTATCATTGTTTTAAATGTATCTCTTCTGTTCTGTTTACTTCAAATGTAATTGACCCTTGCCTCATGTTTGTGAGTAGAGCAGTCAGCCTAAGCTGGAGGTGTTTCAGGATTTGCTGAACAAGCACCCAAATGTGTTTTACCCATCACGCACTGCTAAGAATCTGCTGGTGCACTGGCAGCTGCTGAAGCAGTATTATTTACTGGAGGATCAGAGCGGTGAGATGCTGTTAAATGTCACTCGGTCTGATGATCCTGCTTGTGCTGATCGCTGTCATTTAATTTCGTCTGATTTGTTTCTAGTTCAACCTCTGCCTAAAGGAGAGCAAGTGCTGAACTTCTCTGATGCAGAGCAGGTGGTTGATGACGCCAAACTCAAGTAAGGGAACCATTTTATCATCTCACCTGACAATACACCATCATGTGTTTTGAGTTTTCTGACAAATAATACTTCACAGTAACACTTATTCCATCCAGTTTGCAAATTAAAGCCACCAGAAATTAGCCACCAGAAAGCTGTTACACAAAGTATACTTCCTTTTTCACGTGCATGCTAGCACACATGCACAGTTGTACGCATAGCCTTTCTAAGTATTCTCCATTAGATGTGCACACAGCCGTTTGCACTCTGTCTACACAATGGTCGAATTATAACCCGTATCATGAATTATAACCTATATGCACAGCTTTATAATCTTTTAGGCTAGAGTTGTACAAATACGGCTACTTTCTATTAGGGGTGCACGATATATCGAATCAATATCGTTATCGCTATATCACGTTGCCCGATATTATATCGAAAGTCTTTGCGATAATTTTGCGATATTTTGTTTATTATGAGTCCGACATGCACCTCTCAAAAAAACACGTCACTTGGTAGAGTTGCACCCCCCCCAGACATTTTCCTGGTTCGTACTATCTTCATAAACAACAGAGCTATCAAGGACTGAGAAAACACATGAAGCGCCAGGTGGCCTGAAGTTTATACTTGTGCGCTGGTGTGTGCGTCGAGCCGGCAAGTGGTGGTGTGTGTGGGGACTGTGTGGTAGAGCGAGGGAG
>JARPMJ010003331.1:0-15000 GCA_033366665.1 Phoxinus dragarum
GAACATATTCTTGTTGCAAATTGATAAATTACGGCTCCTCTGTCATTTATTTTGAAAATCAGTCACCAAAAATGTAAACTAGAGATTGTAAGCTTTCAAATGATATATAGTTTGTCAAAATTAGCTTAGGTTTAGTATAGGATATTACTGTTGTAAATATGTAATGCCAATATAAGGGGTTAAAGTCCTGTGTTAATTAGTTAAACTAATTAGTCGCATTAGTTAATTTGTACCTGTGGTGAAAATCCTCTGAGCTCATGCATTATTAAGATCAACAGTTGAATCAGTTAATGCATGTGAACTTTTTACTAAAGGTTAATAATAAATGCTGTAAAAATTGTGCATTAACTGATGTCAACAAATGAGACCCAGGCCCATGCACCAGCGCAACTGACTTTGTACAGCGACGCATGTCTCATTCCTATTTTGCACCCCGCGCACAGCGACTCTTCCCTCCACAGACGCACATCGGTAAATTAGGAAATGAACTTGCGCTCGGGGGGGGCGGTTCAGTGTAAAGAGGAGTGTGTTCCGGCGCAAACGTTCCCTGGTGATATTCTGCAGTTCCAGAAAACAACTCCGCCGCTGACCAGGAGAAACCCAGTCTAAAGACAGCGGCGCCGCGCGTTAGTCATATGCTATTTTAAGCGCGCGTGCTTGGCCATTATGTAGCGTGTGAACAACACACACACTTTGATTCTCTAATCTAAACAGATGCAGCAGTTTTCATTTCTGCAAATCATACATTATTACAAGGAAAAATATTAACACACGAAGGAAATCATTGTTGTGTCCGTGAAGATGTGAAAAAACTCTAGATTACACATTTACCCAAATTATTATCCGCCTGTTTAACCGAAGCTAAGGTGTGTTTCTCCATCATCCTCATACAATGTCACTTCTCTGTGTTTTACGGCCCTGACGAGAACGTCGGTCTCCTCGGCTGTGAACCTGTCACAGTGTCTGGTGGTTCCCTGGGGTTAACATTAGAGGTCTCAGTTTTCACGGTGTCTAGGCATTTTCACTACACTTCCCATAATCCTGTCTGTCACTGATTGTTAATTTCCTTCAGCTGTCTCTCGTCACCTTGTTTGCACTTGTGTATAAATACCCTGTCTGTTTCAGTGTTTGTCACGGAGTCCTTGTATATTGTCCCCACACTTCCGTTGTGCTTTTGAGCTTGTTTCTAGTTTTTGTGTTTCATGTTTTTGGATTGCCTTTTTGGATTTCGACCCTTGCCTGGACTGGTTGTGAGTACGGATTACCCTAATAAATAATACTGCGCCTGGACCTTACCTTTTCCTGTGTGTGTGTCGTGACAGAACCGCTCCTGGCGTATAACGGAAAACCCGCCGTTATAATAGCAATCCGCCGTTATAATAGCAATCCGCCGTTATCATAGTAATCCGCCATTATAATAGCAATCCGCCGTTATAATAGCAATCCGCCGTTATAATAGCAATCCGCCGTTATAATAGCGATCCGCCGTTATAATAGCAATCCGCCGTTATAATAGCAATCCGCCGTTATCATAGTAATCCGCCATTATAATAGCAATCCGCCGTTATAATAGCAATCCGCCGTTATAATAGCAATCCGCCGTTATAATAGCAATCCGCCGTTATAATAGCGATCCGCCGTTATAATAGCGATCCGCCGTTATAATAGCGATCCGCCGTTATAATAGCAATCCGCCGTTATAATAGTAATCCGCCGTTATAATAGCGATCCGCCGTTATAATAGCAATCCGCCGTTATAATAGTAATCCGCCGTTATAATAGCAATCCGCCGTTATAATAGTAATCCGCCGTTTATAATAGCGATCCGCCGTTATAATAGCAATCCGCCGTTATAATAGTAATCCGCCGTTATAATAGCAATCCGCCGTTATAATAGCAATCCGCCGTTATAATAGCGATCCGCCGTTATAATAGCAATCCGCCGTTATAATAGCAATCCGCCGTTATAATAGCAATCCGCCGTTATAATAGCGATCCGCCGTTATAATAGCGATCCGCCGTTATAATAGCAATCCGCCGTTATAATAGCAATCCGCCGTTATAATAGCAATCCGCCGTTATAATAGCAATCCGCCGTTATCATAGTAATCCGCCATTATAATAGCAATCCGCCGTTATAATAGCAATCCGCCGTTATAATAGCAATCCGCCGTTATAATAGCGATCCGCCGTTATAATAGTAATCCGCCGTTATAATAGCAATCCGCCGTTATAATAGCAATCCGCCGTTATCATAGTAATCCGCCATTATAATAGCAATCCGCCGTTATAATAGCAATCCGCCGTTATAATAGCAATCCGCCGTTATAATAGCAATCCGCCGTTATAATAGCGATCCGCCGTTATAATAGCAATCCGCCGTTATAATAGTAATCCGCCGTTATAATAGCAATCCGCCGTTATAATAGCAATCCGCCGTTATCATAGTAATCCGCCATTATAATAGCAATCCGCCGTTATAATAGCAATCCGCCGTTATAATAGCAATCCGCCGTTATAATAGTAATCCGCCGTTATAATAGCAATCCGCCGTTATAATAGCAATCCGCCGTTATAATAGCAATCCGCCGTTATAATAGCAATCCGCCGTTATAATAGCAATCCGCCGTTATAATAGCAATCCGCCGTTATAATAGCGATCCGCCGTTATAATAGCGATCCGCCGTTATAATAGCAATCCGCCGTTATAATAGTAATCCGCCGTTATAATAGCAATCCGCCGTTATAATAGCAATCCGCCGTTATCATAGTAATCCGCCATTATAATAGCAATTCGCCGTTATAATAGCAATCCGCCGTTATAATAGCAATCCGCCGTTATAATAGTAATCCGCCGTTATAATAGCAATCCGCCGTTATAATAGCAATCCGCCGTTATAATAGCAATCCGCCGTTATAATAGCAATCCGCCGTTATAATAGCGATCCGCCGTTATAATAGCAATCCGCCGTTATAATAGCGATCCGCCGTTATAATAGCAATCCGCCGTTATAATAGCAATCTGCCGTTATAATAGCAATCCGCCGTTATAATAGCAATCCGCCGTTATAATAGTAATCCGCCGTTATAATAGCAATCCGCCGTTATAATAGCGATCCGCCGTTATAATAGCAATCCGCCGTTATAATAGCAATCCGCCATTATAATAGCAATCCGCCGTTATAATAGTAATCCGCCGTTATAATAGTAATCCGCCGTTATAATAGCAATCCGCCGTTATAATAGCGATCCGCCGTTATAATAGCAATCCGCCGTTATAATAGTAATCCGCCGTTATAATAGCAATCCGCCGTTATAATAGCGATCCGCCGTTATAATAGCAATCCGCCGTTATAATAGCGATCCGCCGTTATAATAGCAATCCGCCGTTATAATAGCAATCTGCCGTTATAATAGCAATCCGCCGTTATAATAGCAATCCGCCGTTATAATAACAATCCGCCGTCATAATAGCGATTCGCCGTTATAACCAATCCGCCGTTATAATAGCAATCCGCCGTTATAATAGCGATCCGCCGTTATAATAATAATCCGCCGTTATAATCAATCCGCCGTTATAATAGCAATCCGCCGTTATAATAGCAATCCGCCGTTATAATAGCGATCCGCCGTTATAATAGCGATCCGCCGTTATAATAGCGATCCGCCGTTATAATAGCAATCCGCCGTTATAATAGCAATCCGCCGTTATAATAGCGATCCGCCGTTATAATAGCGATCCGCCGTTATAATAGCGATCCGCCGTTATAATAGCGATCCGCCGTTATAATAGCGATCCGCCGTTATAATAGCAATCTGCCGTTATAATAGCAATCCGCCGTTATAATAGCAATCCGCCGTTATAATAACAATCCGCCGTCATAATAGCGATTCGCCGTTATAATCAATCCGCCGTTATAATAGCGATCCGCCGTTATAATCAATCCGCCGTTATAATAGCAATCCGCCGTTATAATAGCAATCCGCCGTCATAATAGCGATCCGCCGTTATAATAGCAATCCGCCGTTATAATAGCAATCCGCCGTTATAATAGCAATCCGCCGTTATAATAGCAATCCGCCGTTATAATAGCAATCCGCCGTTATAATAGCAATCCGCCGTCATAATAGCGATCCGCCGTTATAATAGCAATCCGCCGTCATAATAGCAATCCGCCGTCATAATAGCAATCCGCCGTTATAATAGCGATTCGCCGTTATAATCAATCCGCCGTTATAATAGCAATCCGCCGTTATAATAGCAATCCGCCGTGGAACAAGCGCGCCGGCTCTTAAAGGGAATGTGAGAGGACGCTCTGATTGGTTTATTTCACGTTACGCCCAAACCACACCTATGAGTAATGAAGAGACTTCAGACACACACATTTTAGATTTGCGTCGGGCGCAAGAGTCGTTTATCCCGCCGGTATAATAGCGACAGTGCCGGGATCCGCCCACAGAGTTACTTGCGTTTCGCGTTTGATACTTGCGTTTCAGAACGTTACAATAGCGCCCCATATTGTAAATATCATATTTTCTGACAGATTACACGCTCTGAAGATCATGCAAATCTCACTGTATAAAGTCTATAATATTTTTTTTGCTCGTTTCATCATCGCCCAAGTGAAATCGTATCTGAGCATTAGTAAGCAACCCTACACTCTAAAAAATGCTGGGTTGTTTTAACCCAATTTTGGGTCAAATAAATATGGACAAACCCAGCCATTGGGTTACATTTTTAAATTGCATTTTTGATCCAACGTTTGCGTTTGTCCATATTTGACCCAAAACTGGGTTAAAACAACCCAGCATTTTTTAGAGTGTAATTATTCAGACCGGTTATGATCGGCAGTTTTTAAATGCAGCGTTTGCTTGTGTATCTATGGATTATTCAGCAGTTTGATGCTTCTGTCAATCACGACTCTGTGAAGATTATCACAAACATCAGCCCTCTCCAGATCCCAGCTCATGTCGTGCACTAATGGCTTTCATCCTCAATCTTTCATGAAGGCAAAGAGCCAATCAATCTGTGTGTGTGTGTGTGTGTGTGTGTGTGTGTGTGTGTGTGTTCAGGAGATCCTCACCTCGATTTCTTTCTCCTCAAAGGCGTCCTGTGGCACAGACTTCACCCGGCTGAGACTGGGAATACTTCTGTGTATGAGTGAACATCCCTGACACACGAACACCCCGAGAGTCACTGACACCCAGTCCGGCTCTGAGGAAAGCAGAGGAAGAGCATTTACTCATCTGTGGCAACACAAGACTACGGGAACATCATCACGTGCAAAAATATTTAGGCCTAAAATTATTTTTATTGCATATAAGATTTCAGTAGGGTCAAATTTTCACTATTATAGTTGCTTATTATCATGCATAATACTATATATGACCCTGGACCACAAAAACCAGTCACATGGGTCACATCAGCTGAATAAATAATCTCTCCATTGATGTGTGGTTTGTTAGGATAGGACAATATTTGGTCGAGACACAACTTTTGGCATAAAAGAAAAATGGATAATTTTGACCCATACAATGTATAGTTGCTATTGCCACAGATATACCCGTGCGGCTCCAGACTGGGTTTGATCCAGGGTCGCATATTGTCTGTTTATTACTTATAAAGCACATATTAATGCCTTATTCTGCATGATCATATTCTACATCCCTTAATCACCCAATACCTGAACTTAACAACTATCTTTCTAACTATTAATAAGCAGTAATTATGAGGTTATTGAGGCAAAAGTCGTAGTTAATAGTGAGAATCGGACCCTAAACTAAAGTGTGACCATCATTTCTGGCCAGAAAGGATGTTGCACAATTTGTCATGTTTCATTGCAATTATTATCACAAATACAATCTTAGATTCAGTAAATTATATTTTTTTGGAGCTGGGGAAGAAGATTAAGATTAATAGCAACACACGACTCGCAAAAATATTTAGGCCTGAAATAATTTTTATTGCATATAAAATTTCGGTATCGCTTTAGTTTAGGGTCCAATTCTCACTATTATGTTGCTTATTAACATTCATATACTGGCTATTAGTACTTACTTAGCACATATTAATCTGCATAACCATTCTTCATCCCTTAATCCTACATACTAAACTTAATAACTACCTTACTAATTATTAATAAGCAATAATTATGAGTTTATTGTGTCAAAAGTCATAGTTAGAACTGGATCCTAAACTAAAGTGTACATTTCCATCCATTTTGGATTAGACTGTTTTAACATTAATAAACTTAACGTGATGAATATTTGTCAGTCATGCGTAAATACAACGGGTAAGATTTCTGTAATAACTGAATGTGTTTTACATACACAATAACCAGGTTTATGTATTTTATCATCAATAAACCCAATTTGCTTTAATCTGATACATTTTAACTAACTGAATATTGATTGTTTCAGAGCTAGCCATGTTCATACTCAACTAAATACATTTGACTTTAAACCTATTCCGGTGAAGTTCACAAAAAGGTAATTTTCCACCATTATTTGTGCAATTTGCACTAACATATGTTGTCACAACTTAATGATCACTGTAAAAATGATATGATCATTAAGTTGTGACAACATATGTTTTTACATTGCTTTAACTCATCAAAATAAGTTAAGCAATTTTCAAGATTCAACTCATTTTTAAAAAAGTCAGTTTAATGTAACTTAGGTCGAAATAACTTAAATGTTCAAGTTGATTGCACTTAAAACTTTAAGGTAGCAACTTTACAGTGTACTTGCACTAATTTTATCCTTGCATATTTTGGATGGTATGCAAATTAGCACACTCACCGCCAGTAATATCATTGCTATATAGCATTTACTTTTAAAACATTTATTCATATGCATGACCGTTAATGGAGGCCGAAATACTGAAGACTGCAGAAAAAACGACTGGTTAAAAAGTAGGACTGCTGTGTGTTTCTGTTCCTGTCACGGTTAATGCTGAGGTCTGGAGGCTTTATAAACTGCACAGACAAACCACAGAGGTTACTATAATAATTATACCGTTAGTCGACGCTGGAACACAAGCAAACCCACAATAAGAGGGCGACAGAAAGTCACACATAGGCCTACACACCCTGTTTGATCACACACACACACACACACACACACTGCTTCACACAACCGCTCACATTTGTGTCACGATCTGTGTGAGTTTGACACACTTCAGGTGGGAGTGTTGCTAAACGCTGAGCTGTAAACCCCGAAGGCATGACAGTTTCGGCGTCGACTGACAGAACCGGCATAAACTGAAAGTCAGGTTTTTTGACTTCTAAAAGAGACACAATCCATGAGAAACTGTGTCATCATATGTGAGAACCACACACACTGCGTAGGATAACACAGTGC
Organism: Phoxinus dragarum; assembly: GCA_033366665.1. Lineage (NCBI taxonomy): Eukaryota > Metazoa > Chordata > Actinopteri > Cypriniformes > Leuciscidae > Phoxinus > Phoxinus dragarum. The sequence continues at coordinate 7,363 of JARPMJ010003331.1, forward strand.
AGTTATTGTTTGAAGGAGAAAGAGGGGCGATTGGAGAGACAGAGCGAGATACAGAGGCTTGTGACCAAATGAAATGGACTTTGTTTCGTCTTTTGCCCACTTTTAGTTCTCGGTCGGCTGGTTATCTGATCGAGGTGTGGCTCTCTGCTGCCAGAACACACACCTTTGTGCTCAGAAAGTTACTCTTCATGTTACACAACACATGCACATGAAACAAAAGCGCAGATTCATTATTATTCACCGTCATTTACTCTTTCTTTCGTGAAACACAAAATTAGACATTTTGAAGAATGTGCAGGTTGCTCTTTTCCATGCAATTTACTTCAAAACGGACACAAAAGCACCTTAAAAGAGCAAATACAGCAACTTTATTCACTATAAATAGATGCGGATCAAAGTTTTTCCAGCTGATGAACAATAAAAACATTGACAGCCAATCAGAATGAATCCTGCTTTAAGGAGTTGAGCATTTAAAGATGAAAAAACTGCATTGCGCTTATAATAAACCGAAGGTTGTCGTCAGTCAGAGAGGATGCTAGTACAGTTATTATTTTAGTTATCTATATAGTTATCGTTTTCAGTGTGAACAGGCTTTAAATCAGATTCATGCATAATTCAGATTCATGCATACCACTTTTGTGAACCCGTCGACTGGATCAATGAAATAAACCAGACTGAAAATAATTCACCATTTCGGTAACACTTTACTTAAAGCCTTTATATATAATGCATCATATAAGTATTTTAATGCATTCATTATGCCTTGTAATGCACATTATAATGCTTTGTATGTTATCATAAATTAATGCAACCACAGTTTTATAATGCTTTATAGTAATACTATTCATTGTTACACCTTTAGAAAGCATAATGCATTGAAACTCGCCGATATTATAATGCAGTTTAACTTTGGTTACAATTATTTATGCAAATATATAATGCATTATATAACGTATACCTTTATATTGCATTATACAAAAAGTCATACGACAGAATTTAATTTTTTTGGCCAAACTAATCTTTGTTATTATATATTCCAGTCATTGAATTGAACTTCGAATGTGCTTCACGTGATCATTAACTGCACTAAACAAACCTCCAAATGTGTTTTGACTTTTCAGACGCATAAAAAACACACATTTTGGACTCTTTGCATCTGATCAGTGTCCGGTTGCAACTGCTCAGACTAGTTTTACAAGTTAGTCGTGTTATTTTTTCTTCTTCAACACTGGTCATACACTGCAAAAAATGCTTTTCTTACTTAGTATTTTTGTTTTGTTTCCAGTCCAAATATCTAAAAATTATTAATTCAAGAAGCATTTACTAGAGAAGTAAAATGACATAAGAAATTCTATTTTGTTTTAAGATAAAAAGAAAGTAATTTAAGTAATTTTTGCTTAAAACAAGCAAAATTATCTGCCAATGGGGTAAGCAAAAAAATCTTAATTCGAATGGAAACCAAGTTTTTTTTGCTTACCCCATTGGCAGATAATTTTGCTTGTTTTAAGCAAAAATTACTTAAATTACTTTCTTTTTATCTTAAAACAAAATAGAATTTCTTATGTCATTTTACTTCTCTAGTAAATGCTTCTTGAATTAATAATTTTTAGATATTTGGACTGGAAACAAAACAAAAATACTAACTAAGAAAGTATTTTTTGCAGTGTATGTCAGTTGCATAAAAAAGTAGATAGGTTGTGACTCTGAAAAGTATAAGCCTGATTACCCCTTGACTAACCGCTAGTTGGCCAGACTATTATTAAGTCACAGTTTTAACATGATGATATGTTTATGCAACTGTGCAGATATCGCGCGGGGAAAGATGTGAACGCTCGTGTTGTCGTGGATGATTTGCATGTCTCGGACGCCAGTGCATTGCAGCGCTCTGACTTTAACTCACTGAGTGAAGATAAGTGAGAAGGTGTGTATGGTGTACACCAGAGATTGAGTGCACTGGGTCAACGGCTACACTCACTGCAAGAAGCGTCTCAGACCACTGGCTTCTCAATATAGATCATGTGTGTTGCTGTGAGGCTTCAGTTATTCTGGGTATATGCCACATTTCTGAAAGATTTGATGTCGTCCTATATATAAATATATGAAAGTGTGCATAAAAGCAAAACGTGTTTGAGACGTGAGTGCAAGAGAGAGAAAGAGATCACAATCAGTACATCAACCAAAGCTAAATACATAAAATCAATTATGATGAATGTGAAATGATGCAATGGATAATAACATATAAATACACTAAAAAAAACTATAAATTTACTACATTTTTCTTTGGCAAGTTTTTGCACGAATATTTTTTAAGTAAATTTCACATATGGAATAAAGTAAACTCTACTTAACTAAGTTAAGTGAAAGTAACAAAGAAAATAAGTCATTTTAACTTGACTAAAAGGTTGAGTAATATATATTTAGTTTCCTTTGCAATATATTTCACTCACACAATATAACATTGAACTAAACCACACTTTTAAAGTATATGCTTTACTCAGAAACATCTAAGTAATTAATACAATAGATATTGTGTGAGATATTATATCTGTATGTCTGACGTCATGTGTCGCGTGAATGCAGTGACCTCAACACTTGAGATAATACACACTGACGGTAACTTTTGATGGATTGTTTTTGTGTTTGAATGTGTCATTTTGAGTAGAAAATGAACTCCAAATGTCACAAAATGGCGAGTTACTAAACCTAACAACACAAGCAATGATAAAACAGTGTAAATACAGCCGGAAAACACTGAAAAATAAACCTCATTAGGCCCAGTGCATGATGGGAACACCAGTATCAGAAAAGTTGAGTAATTTTACTTAATTTTATTGATATTTACGCTTTAATTTCTACACGCTTGAATTGAATACTAACATAGAATTTACTTAGTTTTTACTAACTTTTTCATGTAAATTACATTGTTTATTTCTGTAGTATTTACCTCACCACAAAATCATTTTTATCAGTGTAGGCATGTCAAGTCAATTTTACTTGCATAACGCTTTTCACAAGTTTTTGTAAAGTGTATATCGCCCTGTGTTCATACAATCTTCTTCTCAATCGTCTATAGTGTATGCTGGGCATCCGGGGGACGACGCTTCTCATCCGATCTAAAAGAAAGGATGTTCTCTGTGAATCTATGCATCTTTTCTTCTACTTCGTCTATAATGTGGTGTTCCTCAGGGCTCAGTCTTAGGACCCTTGCTATTTTCACTGTGCATGCTTACCCTGAGCTTTATTTGTCAGAAATACAGCCTATCTTATCAGTGTTATGCTGAAGATTTACACTTTTATTTCCCAGTGTCCCCCTGTGGTGAAAATCCAGCTTTTAATGTAGTTTATGTGTGTATGTGGTGTTATTAATCTGCTTTAACACACACCATGTGTAAGTTCATAAGTCGACAGCATTGCTGAGTATTTTCTGCTTAAAACTGCAGTGAACCAAAGACAGTCTCAAAAACACGGTTTGAAATCGCTGGTGTTTCTGACGTCACACACTACCTTGTAACCAATCAGATCAACGTGTGATCGTCAACCAGTGGATCTCTGAGTGACTGAGTGAGTGGAGGCGGGGCTCATTTGCATATTAATAGAACCGCGCATACTAAATGAGGCAAGGGTGTCGAGTTACATTCAAAATATTTAAAAATATGTAATTTTGGCGATCAAAGATGAGTTTTAAGGGATTAGGGATAATTAGGGATAAATCGCCCTACACGAGTATACTGTACATATGCGGATATAATTCAACATATCATAAATCCAACTTTATATAGAGAGCTGGGCAATAATATAGTGATAATTTGCAAGATTGCTAGTTTAAAAAGTCCTAATCCTAAGTCTTTATGATATTATGGGATATTTATTTATTTGTGCTGTATAATCAGCTGATTACTTAGAAAATGAATAGCATATAGTTTCAGTTTAATATTTAGGGTTGGGGGTTTCAATAGAAATCCACACAATCTGGAGGGAAATACATTCAGATTTGCAGATTTGTCAACAGAAGCTGCTTACCCAGTGGTGTAGTCTAGTTTTTTGTAGTGAGTATACTGTGACCCCCCCCCCCCCCCCCCCCCCCGAACCCGTCTCATCACCCCATAAGCACCACCACACTCACTAACGCATACAGTATGCAACGACATGTAATTGAGAGCATTATGAGACTAAGTGTTATCAACATGTCAATTTATTATAAGCTACACAAGACTTTAAAGGTGCCATGTGTAATTGTCTGGCAAAAAAAAATCAAGTCATACTCCACATTCCATACCAGATGGGGGCAGTATACCTCACTCACATATCAAAATATGTGATGTAGGATAAGGTATTTTATAAATCACACACTATAAATATGATAAAGAAGCAGAAACAGATAGTTGCTGTAAAGTAAGATATTTTAATAAGTTGAAGAAACAATAATGTTTTGTGACACACACACACTCGATTTGCGCATCGCCGTCATGTGTGTATTACAGGTAAGTTAACGTTATTACATTGCTTCCTGATATCACGTGCACAAACACAAATAACCTATTTATATATATATACACTACAGGGCCGTTGAATGCTTGTATCTGATAACCGTGAAGCTCTTGTAATTATTACTTTAGTTTACCCAACCTCTCCATGTCGAGTGATGCAGTAAACATCAGACAGCGCACGTGAACCGATCATCTCTACTATAGTAAAAAAAACACGAACACTGTTGAAAGATACAGTAGGCTACAAATGACCTGTTCGCGCCACAAATTGTTCTCCGTCCTTAGTGACCGAGTCACTGAATGTGAATCAGCCGGCTGCTGTCGTCAGCGAGCAGCACTCTTCAGACACAAGGGCGCGCGCCCTCGTTGAAATGAAGTAGTGGGCTGTACTTTCCACACGATAGACATCAGGTTCAAGTACGCCCACAAGCCGTGCGAGTTATTCGTGTATTGCACGTTGGCTGGTGGTTATGTGCCCCGCATACCGCCTCCCATGGCCGAAACTGGTATTACGACACCTGTCGGGCCGTGGCTAGTAATGCTAATGCTAATTAAGGTTGATATCTCTGCAGCACTATAACTTGACATTTTTTTAATGACATCATTGCCCTTATTTCTTCTCATTCTTTTGATGCGTGTAGCTCATTTTTTGGATATTTTTACCTCAATTTTTACACATGGCACCTTTAACAGCCAATGACACAGCTGAGAAGACTGGACTGATTTTCTACATTTAGCCTTAGATGTTATATGAATATGGTCCCTGAAGCACAGGTTTTATCAGCTAAAAAAAAATAAAAAATAAAACATTATAGGCACAAATACAAATTTACTTTTAGAAATGGTGCTTTTGAAAGAAAATGGTGTTATTGTTTTGGCAAGTTTACTGTTTAAATTAAAACATGTATGAAAACTTGTGTGATATTCCTTTTTAAAAATAAGTTTTAATAGATTTCATCATTATTATAATTTTACAGTACATTTTACTGTGCAATTTCTTTCATAATTTCTTTGAGTTTATACCGAACTTTTATTTTGACAGGTTGTCGTAAAGACATTAGGCCTACAGTTTCTGTGCGTGTATTATACGAATGAATGGCGATAGTTTTATCAAATGAAATGGTGAAATTGTCATGAAGTGACTCTCATAGCAGCTCTGTGATGAAGTGCACATGTGTAGCCTACATCATGTCCTCATAGCTACAGTGAAGCGCTGAAAACACCACGAGCGCGAAGTCACGCGCGCTTCAGTGTGTGTGTGTGTAGTAGAGCACACATTTATGAGGTGTGATTTGTGCATTTACTTTGCAAACTAAGCAATCACCGTGTCGAACGTCGCGTACCTTGACGTGACCAATGACGCGTGATATCGTGCGTGTGAACATACGCCTGAATAACGTACGCGTGGATAAACGCGTGGATAACGTACGCGTGGATAAACGCCTGGATATTAACACTTAGACTAAATTCTATTATCTTTACTATTGTACCTTTTTAGGAATATGATCATAACACACACTGTTTTCATGTTTTTGTGGGTTGTACAACAGTGTCGACACTATTAGTAATATATATCTCATTTATAAATGTATAAAGTTTTTTGTGCTTTTAAAAGTGATATTGCTGCCTTGGTAAATCAAACACAGAAAGAAAGGTAAAAATAAAAGAAAAATAAGAAAGGCTTCGTTTATTTTTGAACTGCATTGACTGATTTGAACTTAGGCTACCTGTTAAACATAATGTTTTATGAGTTTATCTGTTCTGTTTATTCTGCATGTCTCCTCAATCAAAACCATCTGATTAGGAGCAGTTTTTATTTATTTATTATTAATGAACTATATTCAAAAGAGACATGTGTGCTGGGGTGTCTCAGGACTCAGGGTTGGGAATCCCGGTTCTATAGGCCAGGCCACTGCAGCCCAACAAGCATACTATGCAATAAATAGCCTGATGTTACGAGATTAATATTTTAAATAAATGTTTGAATATACAAGAAAAAAATGCAATGATCCTTTTAAAGATGAAACTAACCACCAATAGGTGGCAGCAACGTGCCCCGTGTTAATGAGCGAGTCATTCATTCAAACGATTCATTCAAAACGCTGAACGCAATCACTCATAACAACACCGCGCTTATCGCTGTTTTCCTTTGGAACTATTTTCGTCTGTGAAATATAAAACTGTCAATAATGTAGGCTCTCTTAAATGTATAAGTAGCCTATAACTTAATATGAAATACGCTACTTGTTTAGCTATAGCCTACACATTTATGATAATTAAATAGGCTTGTTTGTGATAATATTCAGAAAAACAGCTCCATTGGTCGTGTTACGGTAAATAACTAGCCTATATGAGATTCCTTGTGTGCTCGTGCTCGTGCTGTTGCGCTCATTTGTTCCGATTTATCCAAGAAAGTCTCTCTCACAGAGACAGCAGCGCGACCGGTACACTAAACATAATCACGCGCTCTTTACACTGAATGCAGATCATATAATCAGAATCATTCTTAAGTTTCGATGCTTCCAGTTATTTTTTTAAGTACTTCTCCGCTGGGCGAGAAAAGAACAACTTCAAACAAGCGTAAATGTCGAGCCATGTAAACCGTTATTACATGTTGATCAAATTAAAGACTTTACAGTGATGAATAATAATAGCCTATAATAATAATAATAATAGGTTTAAGCTCATTTTACATTTTACTTTGTCTTGATCCTCTTGCCCCAGAACGCTTCCCATCCTATTATATCCATTTCTGGTCATAGGACACAAATACCCAGAGTCCAGACCCCCACCACACATTTGACATATTTGTATAAAGTTAATTAATTAAAAATGAATAAACTGGTCTGAAGATGGTTTTGATTGAGGAGACATGCAAAATAAAGAACAGACAGAGAAACTAACGGATAAATTCAAATCAGTCAATGAGTTAAAAAATAAATTAATAGGCTACCTTTATTTTTTAACCTTCTGTTTTGATTTACCAATGCAGCAATATTATACATTTAAACACACACATAAATAAATATATAAATGAATAAGATATTATATAAACATATATAAATTATATATTTATAATAGATAGATAGATAGATAGATAGATAGATAGATAGGCTATAGATATAAATATTACTAATAATGTCTACACTAT
>JARPMJ010003331.1:20000-70000 GCA_033366665.1 Phoxinus dragarum
AAATTAGTTAATACATCTTCTACTTTTTATACAAGATTCAGCTCATTTATTTAAAGCCAGTTTAATATAATTTAAGTTGAATTGACTAAAACATCTAAGTTGATAGTACTTAAAAGTTATAACTTTTTTTACAGTATTTTTTTGCCTCCGTCTTACTCTTTTCAGATCCAAATTATACCAATCAACATTTCTGTCTAACTGAAAGTCTTAAGGAACATAGTTAGATGATTAATTTGAAAGATTAGTCTGAGAATTTCAGTTTTTTTTAGATGTCACAAAAGGCAGCTATATTTTCATTAATACTCTAAAAAATTAATATTATATATGTGTAAAATTTTATTTTGGAAATATTTAGTTTATATTGCGCTACATCATGACTTTTTTACACACTGAACTGTACTGCTGTATTTTTTTTTTTTTATTTAATTGCTAGTTTTATTTATAGCTTATTTATTTTAATCAATTCATTTATTTAAATTAAACCAGTTATTTTTATTTTAATCCAATTTATTGATTTTAATCAATTATTTATTTATTTTTAATCAAATGTATATATTTATAATTTATTTATTTAAATCAAATTTCACTTATTTATTTTTAGCAATTTATTTAAATTAAACCAAATTATAATTTTTTTTCAAATTGATGTATTATGTATTATTTAAATAAATTATATATATATTAAAAATATATTCATTCAAATAAAAAAAACTTTTTCTTTTAATCAAATATAATTAGTTACTTGGTTAGTTTAATATTAATTTTATTATTTATTTATTTATTTGTACTTTTTTTTTTACAGTGTTTTTCTCTAAACGTTTTCCACAAAACGACAAAGCTGTAACTTAACAACCTTAACGAGGGACAGAACTGAGATCGTTAATTGATCTATTGGAACAGTCAGTCTTATTCTTTAAAAATATTCATGTTTAATACCAGAACAGAATTAGCAGAATTCCTGGTGAAAAAACTACAATACCCATAATCCTGCAAACCATCTCCACAAATCAGAATTGTAACAAAACCAGTCACGCAAAAAGAAGCGGCACTTCCATGAAGCACTGCAAATAACATAATCATTTAAAATGTCAAGTATTTAGAAACAATATAGGCTATTTGAAGTAGTTTGAGAGTGTAGTTTGCAATGCTTCATGGGAGTGGGCGGTTCTTTTGGGGGCAATTTGCTTATTTCGATTCTCTGATTGGTGGAGAGTTTTCGCAGAATTGTGGGTAATGTAGTTTTTCACCAGGAATTCTGCTATTAAACATAAATATTTTCCTCTTCATGATAGCAACCTTCTGTAACAACTGTACAAAGATAACTAAAAATATGGGATCATTAAGTGTCATTCTTGCCTGATTTTAATCTAATCAAATAAAATCATCTGACAAATGGCTAAACAAGATGCTCTGAGTTGTGTAGAAACACTGAAAAGTCAGAAAATCCCTCAACAAATGTGTCCAATATGCTGGACGCTTGAATTAAGGAGGACATTATACGCGTGTGTGTTTATTTAAGTGTGGTTTATGAACAAGATGTTCTTTATGAGCCATGAATGCTCGACGAATGCGACCAAAACAATCCCTCGTGCTGTTATTGAGAGTGAAAGCGGCCAATCACCAGCGGCCTTTCAAAGGCCACGCCCATTGGTGCAAGAGTGAGCCAATCAGACACAGCTCTCGAGCCGTGGGCTCGTACCAAGCGTGACAGACGTTTGCTTTAACCAATAAGAACCTTCATGGCTCTATGACGTAGGCGCCTCACGTCAGCTTGTTTTGCTCAAACTGAATACTGTGCATGTCAGTAACTGGACGTTGTTAATCGAGCATGTAATAATAATTACCTTAACAACAATAATTAAGTTGCACAACATATAATTTTCTTTGAACGCAAAATTGCCACAAATCATGGACGTCTTTTGAGTCGTTGCGGAGTGGGACGTTTTTTAGGATGATCGAACCGATCGCAGAGTTCGGAACCGGAGAGAAGATTCGAAGACTCGGTTCTGATGGATCTCCGGATCTCCAGAGACTCTCCTGCGCTTCCTTCAACCAGGACACAACGTGAGCGCGCATATGAATCCTCTCGGGATCCATGTTCTTAAAAACTAGACGAGTTTCCCAAAAAACGGGTCTCGGTGATCATGGCGTTTTATTTGCACAGTTATTAGTCTATGCTATATCACAAACATGACATCTATCTATCTATCTATCTATCTATCTATCTATCTATCTATCTATCTATCTATCTATCTATCTATCTATCTATCTATCTATCTATCTATCTATCTATCTCTTTTGCATGGCATTATTGCTGTTAATGCTTTTATTTCTGTTTTAAATCCAGATGTTGGCAAAGAATGTCCTTTTTGTTTAAAGAGAGAGACTGTTTTTCATACCTTTTTGTATTGTTCAAGGCTTAAGCCTTTATTTGATGGTTTTTGCACAATATATTTTTTATTGTTTTAATGAGTATTTTTCTGTGCAAACTTTTATTTTGGGTTTTAAATATTCTCAAAAGCGAAAATATGAGTGTCAATAAAGTGTCAAAATAAAAAAAAAATATTTTGGGTAAAGTCAAAATGCCCATTTAATGGACTCTTTAAATGTTTTTTAAGGAATATGGTGTCACAGAAGAGCTTTGTGCTCTGTCATTGATAATGAACTTCATTTTGCACTCTTTTTATAAAAAATAAAAAAAAGTTTTTTAGTAACAAAATATACATTGTGTTTATGTAAGTAATCTTTTGTTAAATAAAGATGCTTGAAAAATAAAATCTCTCTCTCTCTCTCTCTCTCTCTCTCTCTCTCTCTCTCTCTCTCTCTCTCTCAGGTCTTTGGCTGTTGGTTGTAAGAATGGCTACAGGCTCTTCTCTCTGTCTTCTGTTGACAGAATGGATTGCATTCATCAAGGAGGTACAGTAAATAAAACTGCTTTAAAATTGCATCCCAAACATTTGTCCACAGAGCCATTGATATCACAGATATTTCATTCCTGCAGGATTTTGGGAAGTTTGTAAAATAAACAGAAGCGAGGCAAGGGTCAGGTCATCTTAGACCCCAAACATGAAGTGTTCAAACAAGTGTTCATCACAGCCAGAGATAAATGAATCGTGGTTCTGTAACCCAGTCAAATCTGGGGGGTTAATAACAAAGTCATCAAATCCTATATTTAAAAGCCTCCCTTGCCGAGGTTTTAAACATTCTTTTGTAAAGAAAGCCATAAATTCATAAATAAAACTATCATGATTTATTTTTTATTCATTTTACAAGGCTGTTTTGAAATAATAAAACAACCATATTCGTGTTATTTTAGAATCATTGAGATACTATTATAGTTTTTATTGATATTTGGAATTATTTTTATATTTTCATTTTCATAATTAAAATGTCCAAAATGTCGATTAAACGCATCTAACATAAAAGTTTGTAAATATATAATGTGTGTGTGTGTGTGTGTGTGTGTGTGTGTGTGTGTGTGTGTGGTCAGAGGAAAGCCCTGATGTGTGTGTTGCGGAGCGGCTCTTCTCCAGCAGTCTGATGGTGATTGTGAGCAAATCTACACCGTACAGGATGAACATCTACCACTTCAAGAAGGGCACCGAGATCTGTAACTACAGCTACTCCAGCAACATCCTCGCGGTCAAACTCAACCGGCAGGTACACACACTTGCTTAACTCAAACTCAACCGGCAGGTACACACACTTGTGTAACTTAAACTCAACCGGCAGGTACACACACTTGTGTAACTCAAACTCAACCGGCAGGTACACACACTTGTGTAACTTAAACTCAGCCGGCAGGTACACACACTTGTGTAACTCAAACTCAACCGGCAGGTACACACACTTGTGTAACTCAAACTCAACCAGCAGGTACACACACTTGTGTAACTCAAACTCAACCGGCAGGTACACACACTTGTGTAACTCAAACTCAACCGGCAGGTACACACACTTGTGTAACTTAAACTCAGCCGGCAGGTACACACACACTTGTGTAACTTAAACTCAACCGGCAGGTACACACACTTGTGTAACTTAAACTCAGCCGGCAGGTACACACACTTGTGTAACTCAAACTCAACCGGCAGGTACACACACTTGTGTAACTTAAACTCAACCGGCAGGTACACACACTTGTGTAACTCAAACTCAACCGGCAGGTACACACACTTGTGTAACTCAAACTCAACCGGCAGGTACACACACTTGTGTAACTCAAACTCAACCGGCAGGTACACACACTTGTGTAACTTAAACTCAACCGGCAGGTACACACACTCGTGTAACTTAAACTCAGCCGGCAGGTACACACACTCGTGTAACTTAAACTCAACCAGCAGGTACACACACTCGTGTAACTTAAACTCAACCGGCAGGTACACACACTCGTGTAACTTAAACTCAACCAGCAGGTACACACACTTGTGTAACTTAAACTCAACCGGCAGGTACACACACTTGTGTAACTCAAACTCAACCGGCAGGTACACACACTCGTGTAACTTAAACTCAACCAGCAGGTACACACACTCGTGTAACTTAAACTCAACCAGCAGGTACACACACTTGTGTAACTCAAACTCAACCAGCAGGTACACACACTCGTGTAACTTAAACTCAACCGGCAGGTACACACACTTGTGTAACTCAAACTCAACCGGCAGGTACACACACTCGTGTAACTTAAACTCAACCAGCAGGTACACACACTTGTGTAACTTAAACTCAACCGGCAGGTACACACACTCGTGTAACTTAAACTCAACCGGCAGGTACACACACTTGTGTAACTCAAACTCAACCGGCAGGTACACACACTTGTGTAACTCAAACTCAACCGGCAGGTACACACACTTGTGTAACTCAAACTCAACCGGCAGGTACACACACTTGTGTAACTTAAACTCAACCGGCAGGTACACACACTCGTGTAACTTAAACTCAGCCGGCAGGTACACACACTTGTGTAACTCAAACTCAACCGGCAGGTACACACACTTGTGTAACTCAAACTCAACCGGCAGGTACACACACTCGTGTAACTTAAACTCAACCAGCAGGTACACACACTTGTGTAACTTAAACTCAACCGGCAGGTACACACACTTGTGTAACTCAAACTCAACCGGCAGGTACACACACTCGTGTAACTTAAACTCAACCAGCAGGTACACACACTCGTGTAACTTAAACTCAACCAGCAGGTACACACACTTGTGTAACTCAAACTCAACCAGCAGGTACACACACTCGTGTAACTTAAACTCAACCGGCAGGTACACACACTTGTGTAACTCAAACTCAACCGGCAGGTACACACACTCGTGTAACTTAAACTCAACCAGCAGGTACACACACTTGTGTAACTTAAACTCAACCGGCAGGTACACACACTCGTGTAACTTAAACTCAGCCGGCAGGTACACACACTCGTGTAACTTAAACTCAACCGGCAGGTACACACACTTGTGTAACTCAAACTCAACCGGCAGGTACACACACTCGTGTAACTTAAACTCAACCGGCAGGTACACACACTCGTGTAACTTAAACTCAACCGGCAGGTACACACACTCGTGTAACTTAAACTCAACCGGCAGGTACACACACTCGTGTAACTTAAACTCAACCGGCAGGTACACACACTCGTGTAACTTAAACTCAACCGGCAGGTACACACACTCGTGTAACTTAAACTCAACCGGCAGGTACACACACTCGTGTAACTTAAACTCAACCGGCAGGTACACACACTCGTGTAACTTAAACTCAACCAGCAGGTACACACACTCGTGTAACTTAAACTCAACCGGCAGGTACACACACTCGTGTAACTTAAACTCAACCAGCAGGTACACACACTTGTGTAACTCAAACTCAACCGGCAGGTACACACACTTGTGTAACTCAAACTCAACCGGCAGGTACACACACTCGTGTAACTTAAACTCAACCAGCAGGTACACACACTTGTGTAACTTAAACTCAGCCGGCAGGTACACACACTCGTGTAACTTAAACTCAGCCGGCAGGTACACACACTTGTGTAACTCAAACTCAACCGGCAGGTACACACACTCGTGTAACTTAAACTCAACCGGCAGGTACACACACTTGTGTAACTCAAACTCAACCGGCAGGTACACACACTCGTGTAACTTAAACTCAGCCGGCAGGTACACACACTCGTGTAACTCAAACTCAACCGGCAGGTACACACACTCGTGTAACTTAAACTCAACCGGCAGGTACACACACTTGTGTAACTCAAACTCAACCGGCAGGTACACACACTTGTGTAACTTAAACTCAACCGGCAGGTACACACACTTGTGTAACTCAAACTCAACCGGCAGGTACACACACTTGTGTAACTTAAACTCAACCAGCAGGTACACACACTTGTGTAACTTAAACTCAACCGGCAGGTACACACACTTGTGTAACTTAAACTCAACCGGCAGGTACACACACTTGTGTAACTCAAACTCAACCGGCAGGTACACACACTTGTGTAACTTAAACTCAACCGGCAGGTACACACACTTGTGTAACTTAAACTCAACCGGCAGGTACACACACTTGTGTAACTCAAACTCAACCGGCAGGTACACACACTTGTGTAACTTAAACTCAACCGGCAGGTACACACACTTGTGTAACTTAAACTCAACCGGCAGGTACACACACTTGTGTAACTTAAACTCAACCGGCAGGTACACACACTTGTGTAACTTAAACTCAGCCGGCAGGTACACACACTTGTGTAACTCAAACTCAACCGGCAGGTACACACACTTGTGTAACTTAAACTCAACCGGCAGGTACACACACTTGTGTAACTTAAACTCAGCCGGCAGGTACACACACTTGTGTAACTTAAACTCAACCGGCAGGTACACACACTTGTGTAACTTAAACTCAACCAGCAGGTACACACACTTGTGTAACTTAAACTCAACCGGCAGGTACACACACTCGTGTAACTCAAACTCAACCGGCAGGTACACACACTCACATTTAAATTGTAATAATGTTATAATTTTACTGCGTTTTCCATCAAATAAATGCATTTTCTCGAGTATTCCAATCGTTTATATGTCCGTAACATATCTTTATATGTTTCAGAGACTCGTGGTGTGTCTGGAGGAGGCGCTGTACATCCATAATATCAAGGACATGAAACTCCTGAAGTCTGTCCTCAACACGCCACCGAACCCCAAAGGTGAACAGTTAAAACTGCTAACAGCTCAAGTATATCTTTGAGTTATTGCTGTAATCACACCTAAAAGCCTGCAAAGAACATATTATCACTATTTTTATTGCTTTTAATGCTTTCCCCAGGTCTCTGCGCATTATCTGTCAATCATTCCAACTCATACCTGGCATATCCTGGGAGCTTCACCGCTGGAGAAATCACTCTGTATGATGCGGTCAATCTGGTGAGTGTGGAAGCGGAATGAAAAATTAAAAAGATAATTGCGACTTTTAATATATATGAAGATATAAAGTCGCAATTGCGTGATATAAAGTTGGAACTCTGAGTGATGAGCTTAGTCTTTTTTTTCCTTAGAATTGGACTTTATAACTCGCAATTGTGAGAAAAAACGTCAGAATTGTGTTTATTTCTTGCAATTCTGACTTTATAACACAATTGTGACTTTATATCACACAATTCTGACTATATAACACATAACACACAATTGTGACTTTATATCACACAATTTTGACTTCATAACACGCAATTGTGAATATATCACACAATGCTGACATCATAACACACAATTGTGACTTTATATCTCATAATTCTCACTATATAGCACGCAATTGTGACTTTATAACACACAATTCTGACTTTATATCACGCAATTGCAACTTTTTATCTCGCAATTTTAACTTTATTTCTTGCAATTCTGAGAAATAAAGTCAGAATTGTGAGAGGTAAATTCACAACTGAGATAAAAAGTTGCAATTATCTTTTAAACGTTTTATTCTGTGGCGGAAACAATCTTCCATAGGTAAGAACCCAGTTGAATCTCCCAAATGTTGCTTTAAAAGGAAAGCAGAGCGTAAGTCCTCTCGACTGTGGTTCTTTCAGAAGGAGGTGACTGTGATCTCGGCTCACGCCAGTCATGTGGCCGCTGTCTCGTTCAGCGCTTCAGGAACCCGTCTGGCCAGTGCTTCTGAAAAAGTGAGTCTGAGAAGGTTGTTTTCTCCAATATTCTCCATCTCATTACTCTCACCATGTTGTGATTGTGTAATAACCCAGGGCACTGTTATCCGAGTCTTCAGCATTCCTGACGGAGACAAACTGTTTGAGTTTCGCAGAGGGATGAAGAGGTAATGGATTATTTATATAGTGCTGTTCACAATACATATTGTTTCAAAATGCTATATATAGTTTGACTATGTATAAATATATTCAGATACCTTAACAATTGATGTGTGTTTCTTCAACTACAAGCACTTTAACTGTATATACCAGGGGTTGATTTGACATTCTGTTCTTTTTCTCATATTAAGACTGAAATGTCTTAATTATTTAAATATATATAGCAATCAAAAAACATTATTGAATTTTTTATTTTTTTAAAATGTTTTGTTTTATTTTATTTTAATTTACAATTTTTTTAATGACAATACAAAAGTTATCAGAATTTGAAAGCAGTGTTAAATTTTGCTGTCTTTAAAATGTCTAACTTTTATACATGGATAAATATAGCTTCCATAAAGTTTTTGGAAGGATCGCTAAATTTGGGGGTCCAAGGCATCGAATAAAAATGAAACTCTGGTATAGATATGAATGTTTTACAC
Organism: Phoxinus dragarum; assembly: GCA_033366665.1. Classification (NCBI taxonomy): domain Eukaryota; kingdom Metazoa; phylum Chordata; class Actinopteri; order Cypriniformes; family Leuciscidae; genus Phoxinus; species Phoxinus dragarum. Next base: position 28,821 of record JARPMJ010003331.1, read on the forward strand.
TTTAGATCTTAACATTTAAAATGGCATTTCCAAATTAAGCAATGTGTGAAAATATGTAATTGTGCATAAAGTGTAATAAATGAGTTGGCTATTTAATTGCGAAAGTGTTCGAATGCTACACTACATTGAAACATTTTAAATGGAAAAATCACTGAGAGTGTGAAAAGAGTGTTTTATGACAGAAAGTCTTCATACGTGAACGATGTGTGGTTGTGTTCAGGTACGTCAGCATCAGCTCCTTGTCGTTCAGTGCCGACGCACAATTTCTCTGTGCCTCCAGTAACACAGAGACTGTTCATATCTTCAGACTGGAGCATCACAGTCCCAGGTACAGTACATACAACATCCAATCATAAAACATGTTTACCGCATCTCAGAGGATGTGCATTAATGCAGTAGAGCTTCACGATTATGCCTGGTTCAGATTACTCGATTTTTTTGTCTGTTACGATAGTCACTGTGTCAGATTACGCCAATCACCTTTTGAAATTAACTTGATGCTTAAAATAACAGTATCAGTTACATCATTACACCAGTAGGTGGCGACAAGTGACTGTCATTGAATCATTCATTCAAGAGATTCGTTCAAAAACACTGATTCATCCATTAATGAAACAAATGGAGTTATGAGTGAGTCATTGAATCATTCATCTAAAATATTAGTTCAAAAACGCTGATTCATCCAGTAATGAAACAAGTGAAGCCTTTATGAGTGAGTCATTGAATCATTCATCCAAAATATTAGTTCAAAAATGCTGATTCATCCAGTAATGAAACAAGTGAAGCCTTTATGAGTGAGTCATTGAATCATTCATTCAAAAGAATCGTTCAAAAACTCTGATTCATCCAGTAATGAAACAAGTGAAGCCTGTATGAGTGAGTCATTGAATCATTCATTCAAAAGAATCGTTCAAAAACTCTGATTCATCCAGTAATGAAACAAGTGAAGCCTTTATGTGTGAGTCATTGAATCATTCATTCAAAAGAATCGTTCAAAAACTCTGATTCATCCAGTAATGAAACAAGTGAAGCCTTTATGAGTGAGTCATTGAATCATTCATTCAAAAGAATCGTTCAAAAACTCTGATTCATCCAGTAATGAAACAAGTGAAGCCTGTATGAGTGAGTCATTGAATCATTCATTCAAAAGAATCGTTCAAAAACTCTGATTCATCCAGTAATGAAACAAGTGAAGCCTGTATGAGTGAGTCATTGAATCATTCATTCAAAAGAATCGTTCAAAAACTCTGATTCATCCAGTAATGAAACAAGTGAAGCCTTTATGTGTGAGTCATTGAATCATTCATTCAAAAGAATCGTTCAAAAACTCTGATTCATCCAGTAATGAAACAAGTGAAGCCTGTATGAGTGAGTCATTGAATCATTCATTCAAAAGAATCGTTCAAAAACTCTGATTCATCCAGTAATGAAACAAGTGAAGCCTGTATGAGTGAGTCATTGAATCATTCATTCAAAATAATTGTTCAAAAACTCTGATTCATCCAGTAATGAAACAAGTGAAGCCTTTATGTGTGAGTCATTGAATCATTCATTCAAAAGAATCGTTCAAAAACTCTGATTCATCCAGTAATGAAACAAGTGAAGCCTGTATGAGTGAGTCATTGAATCATTAATTTAAAAGAATTGTTCAAAAACTCGGATTCATCCAGTAATGAAACAAGTGAAGCCTGTATGAGTGAGTCATTGAATCATTCATTCAAAAGAATCGTTCAAAAACTCTGATTCATCCAGTAATGAAACAAGTGAAGCCTTTATGTGTGAGTCATTGAATCATTCATTCAAAAGAATCGTTCAAAAACTCTGATTCATCCATTAATGAAACAAGTGAAGCCTGTATGAGTGAGTCATTGAATCATTAATTCAAAAGAATCGTTCAAAAACTCTGATTAATCCAGTAATGAAACAAGTGAAGCCTTTATAAGTGAGTCATTGAATCATTCATTCAAAATAATCGTTCAAAAACTCTGATTCATCCAGTAATGAAACAAGTGAAGCCTGTATGAGTGAGTCATTGAATCATTCATTCGAAAGAATCGTTCAAAAACTCTGATTCATCCAGTAATGAAACAAGTGAAGCCTTTATAAGTGAGTCATTGAATCATTCATTCAAAAGAATTGTTCAAAAACTCTGATTCATCCAGTAATGAAACAAGTGAAGTAATTCAAATTAATTACATCTTTACATTATATATTTAATATTAACATTTTTTCTCTAGTAAGTTATATGTTATTTTGTTTAGTTGTACTCAGAATCGTGGGAGAATTGTGCTCTCTATATTATTAAACGAAAAAATCATGATTCTCAAAAGTGTAATGGACGTCCGTGCTGGTTATTGCTGCTTCATGATGTGTGTGTGCTCTTCTGAACACAGTGCGGCGGATTCTCCCTCCTGGTCCGGATATATGGGGAAGATGTTTTCCGCCGCCAGCTCGTTCCTTCCCTCTCAGGTGTCGGACATCATGCATCAGGACCGAGCGTTTGCCAGCGTCCACCTCAGCGCGGCCGGCATGAAGAACATATCCGCTCTCTCCATGTGAGTCCCAAACACGTACTGTAGATATTATGAGGAGCATATGGAGTTGTGGAAGTTCCTGAATGTTGTTCTCTGTGCTGATACGCCATCGCTCGCAGGATCCAGAAGGTTCCTCGTCTTCTGGTGGCTTCATTAGATGGTCATCTCTACATCTATAATCTCGATCTGCAGGAAGGAGGAGACTGTTGTTTAGTCAAGAAGCACCGGTGAGCCAGAGGATTACACATCATTCATTATGACACAATAAATCATAATATAGCATTGTTTTTTTGTTCAATTTGATTCACAATAAACCATAAAATATAAAATGTATAAAAAAATGTTGTCCAATTTTATTTGACATTAAACCATAAAATATAAAATGTATTTACATTTTTTTGTCCAACAATAAACCATCAAATATAGAATTGATGTACAGTTTTTGTCCAATTTGATTCACACTATGCCATAAATTATATAATTTATTTGTTTTTTTGTCAAATTTTATTCACAATAAGCAAAACAATATATAATTTATGTACATTTTTTGTTAAATTTGATACACAGTAAGCCATAAAAAATAATGTATTTACATTTTTGTCTAATTTTATTCACAATAAACCATGAAATATAATTTATTTACATTTTTGTCCAATTTTAATCACAATAAACCAAAAAATATGTGATTAATTTAAATTTTTTGTCCAATTTTATTCACAATAAACCATAAAATATAATTTATTTACATTTTTGTACAATTTGATTTACAATAAACTATAAAATATCAAATGTATTTACATTTTTTGTCCAATTTTATTTTACAATAAACCATAAAATATAGAATTGATGTACAGTTTTTGTCCAATTTGATTCACACTATACCATAAATTATATAATTTATTTGTTTTTTTGTCAAATTTTATTCACAATAAGCAATAAAATATATAATTTATGTACATTTTTTGTTAAATTTGATACACAGTAAGCCATAAAATATAATGTATTTACATTTTTGTCCAATTTTATTCACAATAAACCATGAAATATCATTTATTTACATTTTTGTCCAATTTTAATCACAATAAACCAAAAAATATGTGATTTATTTAAATTTGTTGTCCAATTTTATTCACAATAAACCATAAAATATAATTTATTTACATTTTTTGTCCAATTTTATTCACAAGAAACCATAAAATATATTTACAGTGAAACATATTCAACTGAAAATAAAACTGGAAGTCGATGGTGAAATCTCGAGCTGATTTTGCATGTGAATGTTCCGATAGACTGTATGAAAGTGCGGATGAAACCCCAGCGGCGCCGGAGCTGGAGGCCGGAGGTTTATCCTACGCAGAAACTGTGTCCACGAACACCAATCAAGACTCTAGTTCCCTCACGGGTACGTCAAACAGGAACATGTGACCCTGGATCAAACCCAGTCTGGAGCCGCACGGGTATATCTGGGGCAATAGCCAACAGTGTTTGGGTCAAAATGATCTATTTTTCTTTTATGCAAAAATCATGAGGATATTAAGATCATGTTCCATGAAGATATTTAGTAAATCTCTTACCGTAAATATATAAAACATGTATTTTTGTGAGTGAATGCAGCACAATCGTGAACATAAATGCACAACTTTAAAAGGAATATATTTTTTGCATCCTCAGATTCCAGATTTTCATAATTGTATCTCGACCAAATATTGTCCTATCCTAACAAACCATACATCAATGGAAATATGATTTATTCAGCTTTCATATGATATATTAATCTCAATGTCAAAAAATGGACCCTTATGACTGGTTTTGTGGTCCAGGGTCACATATATCAAATGTGTGGTTCTCACAGCACTTCCTGAAGATTGAAGGATAAATGATGATCCACTTTTCTTCCAGGATACTCTGAGGATGGCGGAGTGAAGAGAGGAGAACTGATCCCAGATCACGAGTTTGCGGATGACTCGCTGCGTCTGGATGATGAACAGGAGTTTCCCCCGGTTAGCTTTCAGGACACCTGAGGATGCAGATCATCACTCATATACATCAGAGCTGTTGATAAACACACCTTTATGGTGGAAAAAAATAAGAAACATAAGTAATAAACACCATCAGCAAATAGAGCATAGAGCAAATGTGTGTATTATGCATTTGCCGATTCTAACTACAACTGTGAAATCATATTTTGCCACAGATGTCCCGTATGCTTAATATATTCTGATGAAGAGCAATCCTGTTCACTGAATGCAGAACTGAGGTGCTGTCACTCGAAAGGCAGATTCGGAAATTCACTGTTTGAAATGTGTGTAAAAAAGCAATTTACCTACAGTATTAGTAAGAGTTGCAAACCTCTAATAAAAGATGTATTAAATACTGATTGTCGATACATTGAGTTGACAGATTACATTAGTTTTAGGGTTTATAGTATCAATTTCCATAATGATTTCACAAGATACGCAACAAATCATATCATTTAGTCAATTTCACACTAATAAAATACAGCTGCCAAAATGAAGTGTGTGTCTGTGTGTGAGTGTGATGGGTAGGTTTAGGGGTTGAGTTAGTGTGTGTGTGTGTGTGATGGGTAGGAATCGGGTTAGTGTGTGTGTGTGTGTTTGTGTGCGATGGGTAGGTTTAGGAGTCGGGTTAGTTTGTGTGTTTGTGTGTGTGTGTGTCTGTGTGTGAGTGTGATGGGTAGGTTTAGGGGTTGAGTTAGTGTGTGTGTGTGTGTGTGCGCACGCACGTGTGTGTGTGTGATGGGTAGGTTAAGGAGTCAGGTTAGTGTGTGTGTGTGTGCGCGCATGTGTGTGATGGGTAGGTTTAGGAGTCGGGTTAGTGTGTGTGTGTGTGTGTGTGCGCGCGCACGTGTGTGTGTGTGATGGGTAGGTTAAGGAGTCGGGTTAGTCTGTGTGTGTGTGTGTGTGTGTGTGTGGACTGTGGAGCAGGATGTGCTGATGAACATATTGAAAATAAAAGGTTGCAAAAGGTAATGTCTTAATTATGACTTAGTATGTCGACTTTGTCATAATTATGATGTCCAAAAGCATATTTTTCTGATTTGTGGCAGAAATGGCCTTCCATACATCCGTGCATCACGTTTGATTTTTGTATTTAATAAGTTTATGTGAAAGTGGAGTGGTGAAAATTACATTTTAAACCGTTTTTAATAAAATGGCAGACTCTTTTGTCTTGACTATAATAGGTGATGTTTTGAGTATGCTAATAAAACAGGCATATTTTCACACATGACGTGCGTATCAATAATTAAGTTTGGAATTGTGATACAGTGGCAAATAATGTCTTCAGCAGCAGGTGTACAACTAGATGACTGCATACTAATAGTAAGTCCCCTACGTAGGTAGCACTAGCCTAGCACACTGTGTAGGGCGCGATTTGTGACGCGGCCGCAGTGCATGCTGGGATAGTGGCGAGCGCACACGGCTCCTCCCCACGTGTTTGACTGACTAACTGCAGTGATCAGAAACATGGCAGCAGAAACAGCGACTCTCATCCACACACACTCACACACACATACACAGCTAAAGGAGCTTTGAGTTCACAGCACGAGCACGAGCACGAGCAGCCAGTAAATCACAGGTCAGATCTCAACTTTACCGTCAGTGTTTTGTAGGTTTAGTGGATCAGCCGAGGCCTCGGTGTGTGTGTGTGTGTGTGTGTGTGTGTGTGTGTGTGTGTGTGTTCACAGCATGCTGGCAGTGATAATGTTGTATCAAAAGTTTCATACGCACAAACAGCATGTATATAAACACACACACACACTATGTTCTGCTATTCTCCGTGATCTGCGTGTCGTTATGTTGAGTCTGAAGAGTTGCTAACGCATGTTAGCATGTTGTTTCGTTTGCTGACTATGGCAGTTTCCCTTAACATGGATTATTTTGTACATTTTACTTTTATTTTAATGTGCCTTTCGTGTATGCTTTAGCGTTGTGGGCCGTCATTATCGTGTGTCTCGCCCTGGCGTCATTCGCTAAACTGTTGCCTGCGAATTATCAAGATAAACAGTGACTGATTGACAGTTACAAATGAGTAATTACATAAGCCTGGCTATATAAATATATTATATTTGATGCGCGCTATATCAGCCACCATATCTGTGTCGCCGATATATGTGCTTTTTATAATGTTGTAGTTATCGGCCGATATATTAAAGCCGATAAATAATTTATTATCTCCTTCAGATGCGCACTGTTCAACATGATGCTTTTGAATTGCTTGAAATATGATTAGAATCACTTCAAAAAAGGAAAATACAGTAAAGTGCAGCACAAGTCTGTCATGTAGACTACTTAAAATTATAATGAGAACATCATAATAATTGTGTGCTTGGGACATGGCTTTAATGGTGAGACTTATTCTTGTAATCAGGCTCTCAAAAATTTTGATTTAGATTTATCTGCCAATATATCGGTAATCAGCTTTTAAATATAATGAATTATCGTTATCGGCCAAAATATTCATATCGGTGCATGCTATATATATAGCCTATACGTTTATCTTAAAAGAAAATGTTATATTTATAGTCTATGTCGTTAAATATGACATAGTTATTACATATAATTATGTCTATAAGTATATTTATGTATGATAATGCTTGTGGCTGACTACATATGTACTACCACATTATATGGGTCAAAACACAATAGTGGTCTTGGGTTGTTTGTAACATGGACGATTTAATTCCCAACAAGCGGAGACCCGGTATTGTGTTCTGATCCGTATATTTGCTAGCACAATGTTTTGGTGTTCTGCTTCATAGCACTTTCTTGTGTTTGCAGGTTTGAAGTCTTCAGCTTCCTTCCTTCTGTCTTCACTATGGCCAGCGGAGACGATGACGATCCGATTATACAGGAGGTAGATATAGACACGTCGAACTTCTCCAGATGATCAAACTGCAGCGTCACTGTTGTGCATCTGTCATCATCCTCTCTCTCTATCTCTATCTCTATCTCTCTCTATCTCTATCTCTATCTCTCTCTCTCTCTCTCTCTCTCTCTCTCTCTCTCTCTCTCTCTCTCTCTCTCTCTCTCATTAGATTGACGTGTACCTGGCCAGAAGTCTTGTGGAAAAGCTGTATTTGTTCCAGGTAAGAATATAATGTTCAGCGCTCAACTGTAAGGTTGGCCCGGGGCCGGTGTTGCGTCGCCTGGTAATCCACACACATTCAATTCAATTCAATTCAAGTTTATTTGTATAGCGCTTTTCACAATACATATTGTTTCAAAGCAGCTTTACAGAAAATGCATTTCAAAAATATACACACAAAATACAGTTAGTTAATCATAAAATTTATGGCATAACATATCGCCGACGTTGGGTCGTCTCTTCATAGGCGTCGAGTCGTCTCATCACAGGCGTTGGGGAATCTGAAGTCTCCATGAGAGGCTGGATACATAACTGGAGCTGACGAACTCTATTTGAGTTATAGGGACAGGCGTCCCGAGATAACAACAAAAAAGGCAGATGGGAAATAATTAGCGTAGCTGCTGTTCATAATATGAATGCATTTGATCTGATTTAACTGTAGTATAAAAGGTATGAGATGCATCATGTGAATGCTTGGCTAAAGAGATGCGTCTTTAATCTAGTTTTAAACTGGGAGAGCGAGTCTGAGCCTCGGACAGTATCAGGAAGGCTATTCCAGAGTTTAGGAGCTAGATGTGAAAACGCCCTCCCTCCTTTAGTGGACTTAGTTATCCTAGGTACGACCAGAAGCCTCGAATTTAGCGATCTTAAAGAGCGCGATGGATTATATGGCGATAGAAGATCTCTTAAATACACAGGAGCTAAACCATTTAGGGCTTTATAGGTCAGTAACAATACTTTGTAATTGATACGGAACTTAATAGGTAACCAGTGTAGAGATGATAAAATTGGTGTTATATGATCATATTTTCTTGACCTAGTAAGAACTCTAGCAGCTGCATTTTGGACTAACTGTAGCTTGTTTACGGAGGATGCAGGACAACCAGCTAATAGAGCATTACAGTAATCTAGTCTCGAGGTCATGAATGCATGAACTAACTTTTCTGCATCAGAAACTGATAGCATATTACGTAGCTTAGCAATGTTTCTAAGGTGGAAAAAGGCTGTTCTTGTGACATTTGAAATATGATTTTCAAAAGACAAGTTGCGGTCTAGTATAACACCCAGGTCTTTTACTGTAGAGGATAAAGTAACAGGACGTCCATCTAGATTAAGGTTGTATTGTAAGAGGTTTTGTGGGCAGTTTTTTGGACCAATCAGTAATACCTCCGTTTTATCTGAATTTAATAGAAGAAAATTACACGTCATCCAATATTTTATATCTTTAACACACTCTGTCATTTTAGATAATTTAGTGTTATCATCTGGTCGTGATGAAATATATAATTGAGTGTCATCAGCATAACAGTGGAAACTTATTCCATGTTTTCTTATAATATTACCAAGTGGCAGCATATAAATTGAGAATAGCAGAGGGCCTAACACAGATCCTTGCGGCACTCCATAATTTACTGACGTTATCTTTGATTTTTCCCCATTTAAATGGACAAAATGGTAACGGTCTGATAGGTACGATCTAAACCAGCTTAATGCCTGTCCCTGTACACCAGTGTAATTTTGAAGTCGATCTAAGAGTATTTTATGATCTATAGTGTCAAACGCAGCACTAAGATCGAGTAAAACTAGTATTGAGATACAGCCTTGGTCAGAAGCTAAAAGTAAATCATTTGTAATTTTAACCAGCGCAGTTTCTGTGCTATGATGTGGCCTGAATCCTGACTGAAATTTTTCATAGATATCGTTTTCCTTGCAAGAAAGAGCACAATTGAGCGGACACAACTTTTTCTAGTATTTTAGACATAAATGGAAGATTTGAAATGGGTCTGTAATTTGCTAGGTTATTTGGATCTAATTGTGGTTTCTTAATAAGAGGTTTTATAACTGCCAGCTTGAATGTTTTTGGAACATGTCCTAAAGATAGAGACGAGTTAATAATATTGAGAAGAGGCTCTTCCACTACAGGTAACACTTCTTTCAGTAGTTTAGTGGGTATTGGATCTAATAAACATGTTGTTGGTTTAGATGCAGTGATAAGTTTATTTAGCTCTTCCTGTCCTATAGTTGTAAAGCGCTGTAGTTGTTCTTGAGGGGCGATAATTGAGGCTGAATCATAAGACGCTGTCAAAGATTGTACATTTACAATTGTGTTTCTGATGCTTTCTATTTTCTCAGCGAAGAAATTCATGAAATCATTACTATTAAGATGTAACGGAATATTTTGTTCAGGTGATGTCTGTTTATTTGTTAATCTAGCCACAGTGTTAAATAAAAACCTTGGATTGTTTTGGTTATTTTCTATTAGTTTGCGGAGATGCTCAGCCCTGGCTGCTTTTAGAGCCTTTTTATAACGTGACATACTGTCTTTCCACGCGATTCTAAAGACCTCTAAATTAGTTTGTTTCCATTTGCGCTCTAAGTAACGAGTTTCTCTCTTGATAACATGCGTAGCACTGTTGTACCATGGTGCTTTAGTTTTCTCTCTAACCTTTTTTAATCTAATTGGTGCAACAGTTTCTAATGTACTAGAGAAAATGTTGCTCATACTGCTAGTCATTTCCTCTAGTTCATCTGTTAGTTTGGGTTCACTGAGGAGCTGAGATAGATCAGGTAAGCTATTCAAGAATCTATCTATAGTGGTTGGAAGGATTGTTCTGCCTGGTCGATAACGCGGCGCAACATGACACATTTCAGCCGTACGTAGTATGCAAGTTACCATGTAATGATCAGTGACATCATCACTTTGCGGTATAATATCTATATCGGTTGGATCGGTTCCATATGATATAATTAAATCTAGAGTATGATTAAGACGATGAGTGGGACCACTAACGTTTTGCTTGACCCCAAAGGAGTTTAATAAATCTGTAAACGCAGCCCCTAACGCATCATTTGTGTTATCAACGTGTATGTTGAAATCTCCAACAATTATTGCCTTATCGACATTGACTAATAGATCTGAGAGAAAATCTGCAAACTCTTTTAGGAAATCAGCGTAGGGCCCTGGCGGTCTATATACAGTAGCCAAGGCTAGAGATAATAGGGATTTCTTTCTTACATCTGGGAGCGTAACATTTAGCACAAGTACTTCAAACGAATTAAACCTGTGGCCTGTTTTCTGAGTAACATTAAGAATATCCCTATAGATTGTTGCAACACCGCCGCCACGACCAATCAGACGGGGCTCATGCTTATAACCGTATCCTGGTGGAGTGGACTCATTAAGACCGAAATAATCATTTGGTTTAAGCCAGGTTTCAGTAAGGCAGAGTACATCGAAGCTATTATCAGTGACCATTTCATTTACAATAACCGCCTTAGGTGTAAGCGATCTAATGTTTAGAAGACCTAGCTTTAGAAATTGTTTTTGTTCACTAATATTGAGATTTTCTGGTTTAATCACAATTAGATTTTTCTTAAATCCTGCAGTAGATTTATTGTTTGGCCTCACTAAACGAGGAATAGACACAGTAGACACATATCCGAAAGATTAAAGGGGTGGTTGAATATGATTTGACTTTTCTAACTTTAGTTAGGCTTTGTTTACACGGAAACGATCTGAAGAGAAAATGCTTTATCACTTTTTATTCTGCGTTTAGACGAGCGTTATGGGGGGAAATCTGCGTGCATATGGTGACGCAAAAGTGTGTGATTGGATGTAGTGTGCACTCCAGGCGGCTAGGTGGCGCTGTGGAGCACTGAAAGTGAAAGAGACGCTGACACAGTTTGTCATGTTTAATACGGTAAAGCTGCTGCTTTAGCCCTCGCTGCTCTTCACGTGTCGCCCAGATTTTTTATTTATTTTTTTGTCAATGAAATTAATGCTATATTTTAGTTTGATAATGTTTTGTTATTTTCCTGTACTGGCGCATGCCTGTGATGTAAACGCGTACGCGACGCCTTCACTGTCTAGCAGACTTCTGCGTTTTTTTAGTTTTTCCCTTTAGACGGGAATGCGGCGGTGGAGCGCTTTTAAGATTTCCACTCTAGAGGTGGTTTCACTTTTTTGCGTTTTTAAGCCCCAAAAACGTTGTTGCCGTGTAAACGAAAGACATATTTTTACGTTTTCACCCGCGTGCGTTCTCGTGTAAACAGGGCCTTACTGTGTAATGTTGCTGTTTGATCATAAACAACATCTGCAAACTTACAACGCTCAAAGTTCAGAGCAAAGGAAGATATTTGCTTTTAAAGAAATAGTTTTTTAAGGACTACAACAAACGGCTGGTAGGAACTACACGACATTCCTCCCGGGTTAGTGACATCACCAACCCTAGAATTTAAATAAGCCCCGCCCCCAGGACATGCTAATCAATGACTAGAAGATAACTACACATAAGAAATGTTTTGAAATATCCTGTTGCTTCTACATGTTGTCACCAGATTATTATCAATGTTGAAACCAGTTCAAATTTTTCTGGAAACCGTGATACATTTTATTTTTCGGGATTCTTTGATGAAAGTTCAAAAGAACAGCATTTATTTAAAACAGAATCTTTCGTAACACAATATCTTTACTGTCACTTTTGATCAATGCAATGCATGTTTTTGTACAGTAGCTTATTTTGCAGAAAGTTATTGTTCATTGACAACTTAAATTTTGTTAATGCTACGAACGCCAGAGCAGTTTAGGTTATTGACTGATAATCATAAAATGTGTGTAGGTCTATCATTAGTCACATGACTTATTTTTCATTCGTTGTTATATATGTTTTTATAACCGTTTCTTCTAGTACCCAGTGCGTCCTGCAACTATGAGCTACAACAACGCCACTCATCTGACAGCCCGGATTAAACCCAAGCAGCAGAAAGTAAGTCTTCTCTCACTCGTGTTTAAAAGCACAGATCTCCTGTTGACAGGGTTAGTTCCCCAGAACTGTAAACTCTGTCAGTAATGACTCTTCCTCATGTTGTTCCCCGTCAGACTTTCCTTCATCTTCGGGACACAAATGAAGATATTAGTGATTAAATCTGAGCGCGGTCTCACTCCTCCATAGGCTTCTGTTGTAATTGAAACTTGCCGGCCCAGAAAGTTAGTAAAGACATCGTTAAAATAGTCCAAGTGACAAAAACAAAACAAAAATAAGGACTTTATTGAACTCTTGATGTTCTTCTGTGTGTTCCTCTGAGTGAGTTCACGTAGTGTAACAGCGCAGCGCTTCTGGGTCAGAACGGAGGCTCACTATTGGCCAGCATCACACACATGACCAGCGTCGGCCAATAGTGAGCCTCTGTTCTGACGTACAACCCAGAAGCGCTGCGGTGAAGTTGACTATTTTATTGATGTCTTTACTAACGAAAGTCTTACGGGGTTGAACAACATGAGGGAGAGTAATTACTGAGAGAATTTTCATTTCTGGGGAACTAACCCTGTAAACCGGAGATCTCATGCTCTTGTCTCGCTGGTCCAGGTGGAGCTCGAGGTGGCGATGAACACCATGAGCCCGAACTACTGTCGCAGTAAAGGAGAACAGATCGCGCTTAATGTGGACGGCACCACCGCTGAGGACACCAACGTCTATTCCACGTGAGGAACATCACACACACACACACACACACACAGACACACAGACACTCACTCACTCACTCTCTCACACACATACACACTCACTTTCTCACTAACTCTCTCTCTCACACACACACACACACAGACTCTCACTCTCTCACACACATACACACTCACTCTCTCTCACACACACACACACACACAGACTCTCACTCTCTCACTCACTCTCTCACACACACACACACACAGACACTCTCACTTGCTCTCTCACACACACATAAACACACACACACACACACTCTCTCACACTCACTCACTCTCTCTCACACACAAACACACACACAAACACACACACACACAAACACACACACACACACACTCTCACTCACTCTCTCTCATAAACATACACACTCACTCTCACTCACTCTCTCACACACACACACACACACACACTCACTCACTCTCACACACACACACTCACTCACTCACTCACTCTCTCACACACACACTCACTCACTCTCACACACACACACACACACACACACAGACTCCCTCTCACACTCACTCACTCTCTCACACACTCACTCACACTCACTCACTCTCACATACACACACTCACACTCACTCACTCTCTCACACACACACACACAGACACTCACTCACTCACTCTCACACACTCTCACACTCACTCACTCACTCTCACACACTCACTCACTCTCTCACACACATACACACACTCACTCTCTCTCTCTCACACACACTCACTTACTCTCTCTCACACACATACACACACACACACTCTCACTCTCTCACACACTCACTCACTCTCTCACACACACACACACACACACACACAGACTCACTCTCACACACACTCACTCACACTCACTCACTCTCACACACACACTCACTCACTCACACTCACACACACACACACACTCACACGCACTCACTCACTCACACTCGCACTCACTCACTCACACGCACACACACACACATTCACTCCCTCACAGACACACTCTCTCACACACACAAGCATGCACAGACACACTCACTCACTCCCTCTCTCACACATACACACACACACACACTCATACTCACAAACAGTCACTCACAAAAACACACACACACACACTCTCATACACAGACACTCACGCACGTACTCATTCTCTCTCTCACACACACACACACACACACACACACTCACTCTCTCTCTCTCACACACACACTCACACTCTCTTTCTGTCACACACACACACATATACTTTTTCAACCGTCCCATCTCGCATCGCTTTATACAGTTGTTTTGTTTTGTTTTATTTTATTTACTTGACTTTTCAATCCTACAACATTTGAACATTTGGTGTCATAAGTTTTAATCCTTTCCTTCTGTTTAAAGGAAAATGATGGACAAGCAAGCGTTCTCCTCCATCCAGGCGACCACGAATACGTCCCGCTACGCCGCCGCCGTGTTCCGCAAAGGTAAGTTATCATGTGGAGGAGAACCGTCTCAGTCTTGCCCGGACACAGCTGTTATTTTATTACTCCTGCTTTGCGCCGGTTTAGCAGGATTTGAACATTTTGAAAGCAATCCGTGCTTTATTCACAAATGATTTATGCAATATTCCAAACATTTTTTTTTTTTTTACAAAAACTTTGTAAGGGAAACAGCTATTTTCATAATTCAGAAATCACTTACAAAGACTTTGACATTTCTGCCACATGTTTTGGTAAATCATAATTGACATAAAAATGCATAATTATAACATACTAAATCATTCAGTGATTGACATGAAAATCTAAACTTGACACTCATCATTTTGACTTTTTATGTCATTATTTTGACTTGAAGTTATGATTTAAGTCATAATTATGAGATTAAAAAGTGTCAAACTGTCGTAATTATGACTTTTTGTCATAATTTTGATTTGTCATTATTACTTTTAAATCATGATTTCGAATTATGTCATAATCTTTACTTTTGATGTATATAAATTCTCATAAATATGATTAGTATGTCATTCTTTTGACTTTTGTCATAATTATGTCCAAAAGCATGATTTTTTTTCTTATATGTGGCAGAAATGGCCTTCCATACATCAGTGTAAGTACATGCATCACTTTTTATTTTTTTGTATTTATAAGTTTCAGTGAAAGTGGAGTGGTGAAAATGACATTATAAACCGTTTTGAGTAAAACAAATTAGTTTAAAAACAAATTATTTATGCTATAATATTCAAATTCTTCTTACACAATTCACAACTTTGTAAGGGAAAAAGCTATTTTCATAATTCAGAAATGACTTACAAGGACTTTAACTTTCCTCCTGAAATCACTGTAGCATGTAAACGCATATGGACAGACTCCATCTTGTATAATACAGTTGTTATGACCAGAATAAATATAATGGACACTTGTGAAGTGCCATGATGTCTGAATATGATCATTTTCAAAAAAAGTTACAGAGACATGCGGTTGTGCGTTGATGTGGACACGTGTCATGTGATGTAAAGTGATGTCCTGTTATTGGCAGGAGAGCTTCATCTCACTCCACTGCAGGGAATCCTCCAGATGAGACCCAGCTTCACATATCTGGATAAAGCTGACACTAAACATAGAGAAAGAGAGGCGGCCAATGAAGGTAGGGACGGGTTTTGTGCTCGCTTATTTACACTATCACGTCTGATTTGATCTTATAGTCGGCATAAAAGTGAAGTTGTGCTAGTCGTTTCTCCTCTATTGTGACGTATTGAGTGAAACGCTTCTGGAACAAGAAGTAATGTGGGCGGAGCTTGATTGTGTCCGTGTGGATTTGATTGGCTGGTTGTGGTTTTGCTATTAACTGATCAAATACAAATTCATGTTGTTTTTATACGGTTTTGAGATTTTTTTTTTTGCCTTTTCAAGAAAATATTTAATTTACATTTATGCATTTGTCAGAAATTTTTTCCCAAAGCGACTTGCATTACATTTAATGTCCACATTTCGACTCATTTAATGAACATTTAATGACAAAAAATGTGATGTATATAACCATTAAAGAAAAAACATATATTTTTCCATTCACATTGAATGCATGTGAGCGTACACATCATCTTTATTATTATTATTATTTAAAAACAAAGTATTTTTACTTTAAAAAAGTACCTTATATTAATTCATAAATATAATTTAGGTTTTTGGTCTCTGTTAGATCCATTATCATTGTTATTAACGAACGGATGTGTGTTTACAGCTGAGACTCTTCTCAGGATGAAGCAGAAGAAGACGTTAAACAAATCACTGTAAGACTTCATGCCGTTGTTTTCTAGTTTGACGCGAATGCACTCAGTGTGTGTGTTGTGCTCATTCCTCATCGTTTCACCTGGCGTTCGAACAGGTGAGGTTCTCCCCGCCCCGAGTCAGAACAGGCCCGTCAGCGCCGCATCCAGTCCTACGAGTTCCTGCAGAAGAAACAGGCTGAGGAGCCCTGGGTTCACCTGCACTACCACGGGCTCAAGGTGAGTCTGATCACATGACCCACGCTTCACATGACCCACGCTTCACATGACCCATGCCTACGCTTGACTAACGTCTGATCACATGACCCACGCTTCACATGACCCACGCTTGACTGACGTCTGAACACATGACCCCACGCCTACGCTTGACTGACGTCTGATCACATGACCCACGCTTTCACATGACCCACGCCTACACTTGACTGACGACGTCTGATCACATAACCCAAACTTGGCTGACTACGTCTGATCACGATCCACGACCCACGCTTCACTGACGTCTGATCACATGACCCACGCCTACGCTTGACTGACGTCTGATCACATGACCCACGCTTCACATGACCCACGCCTACGCTTGACTGACATCTGATCACATGACCCACGCTTCACATGACCCACGCTTGGCTGACGACGTCTGATCACATGACCCACGCTTTACATGACCCACGCTTCACATGACCCACCCCTACGCTTGACTGACGTCTGATCACATGACCCACGCCTACGCTTGACTGACGTCTGATCACATGACCCACGCCTACGCTTGACTGACGTCTGATCACATGACCCACGCCTACGCTTGACTGACGTCTGATCACATGACCCACGGCTACGCTTGACTGACGTCTGATCACATGACCCACGCCTACGCTTGACTGACGTCTGATCACATGACCCACGCCTACGCTTGACTGACGTCTGATCACATGACCCACGCCCAAGTTTGACTGATGTCTGATCACATGAACCACGCTTGGGCTTGACTGACGTCTGATCACATGACCCACGCTTGGGCTTGACTGACGTCTGATCACATGACCCACGCTTGGGCTTGACTGACGTCTGATCACATGACCCACGCTTGGGCTTGACTGACGTCTGATCACATGACCCACGCTTGGGCTTGACTGACGTCTTATCACATGACCCACGCTTGGGCTTGACTGACGTCTGATCACATGACCCACGCCCACGCTTGACTGACGTCTGATCACATGGCCCACGCCTACGCTTGACTGACGTCTGATCACATGACCCACGCTTACGCTTGACTGACGTCTGATCACATGACCCACGCCCACGCTTGACTGACGTCTGATCACATGACCCACGCCTACGCTTGACTGACGTCTGATCACATGATCCACGCCTACGCTTGACTGACGTCTGATCACATGACCCACGCTTACGCTTGACTGACGTCTGATCACATGACCCACGCTTGACTGACTGACGTCTGATCACATGACCCACGCTTGACTGACTGAGTCTGATCACACGACCCACGCTTGACTGACTGACGTCTGATCACATGACCCACGCTTGACTGACGTCTGATCACATGACTCACGCTTGACTGACTGACGTCTGATCACATGACCCACGCTTGACTGACTGATGTCTGATCACATGACCCACACTTGACTGACGTCTGATCACATGACTCACGCTTGACTGACTGACGTCTGATCACATGACCCACGCTTGACTGACTCACGTCTGATCACATGACCCACGCTTGACTGACTGACGTCTGATCACATGACCCACGCTTGACTGACTGACGTCTGATCACATGACTCACGCTTGACTGACTGACGTCTGATCACATGACCCACGCTTGACTGACTGACGTCTGATCACATGACCCACGCTTGACTGACTGACGTCTGATCACATGACCCACGCTTGACTGACTGACGTCTGATCACATGACCCACGCTTGACTGACTGACGTCTGATCACATGACCCACGCTTGACTGACTGACGTCTGATCACATGACCCGCGCTTGACTGACGTCTGATCAGATGTATATAACGCATGTATTCTCCTTTATTCTGCTCGCATCTGCAGGACGGACGTTCTGAGCACGAGCGCCAGTATCTTTACTGCCAGGCCATGGATACCACAGAAAACACGGAGCTGGTGAAAACATCACGGTTAGTGCATGCAGTGACAAACACTGTTGATTTTACCCATGATGTTTGGCTCTCGGTGTTCATCTCGTGTGTGTGTGTGTGTGTGTGTGTGTGTGTGTTCTCTCCGCAGTGAATACCTGTCCATGCTCATGCCTCCTCTGGCTGAAGAGAAAGTGTAAGTAGAGGAACTTTCTGTCGGATGTAATGAAGTCTTGTAATGCTGGGCGGTATGTTTGTTATGATATGATAATTTTGAAAAATACAGGGATATTAATTTTTGTTCACACGCCCAGCACTAACATCTTGGTATTTTTCTAGTCTCATTATGGCTCAGTGCGCTTGGTTTTGACATGTTCTGCTGTGGTTGTGTGTGTGTTCCTCCAGCGTGAAGCCGACGGGTCCCAGTAACGTGCTCTCCATGGCCCAGCTCCGCACGCTGCCTCTGGGGGATCAGGTCAAGACGCTCATGAAGAACGGTCAGCTTTACGCTATTGGTTATGTCCGTCTCTAATAGCGCTGCACGATTAATCGCAGTTTACATGAAATCGCACGTAAATTGATTTGGCTTATCACGATTATGAAATGGTAAAGTCTGTGATTATTAGTTATGCGCAACTGGAAGAACAGTTGAGCTCATCCTTCTGTGGGTGTGTGAGAGAGACACAGTTGAGCTCCTCGTGTGTGTGTGTGTGTGTGTGTGTGTGTGTGTGTGTGTGTGTGTGTGTGTGTGTGTGTGTGTGTGTGAAGAACAGTTGAGCTCATCCTTCTGTGGGTGTGTGTGTGAGACAGACAGTTGAGCTCATCCTTCTGTGGGTGTGTGTGTGTGTGTGTGTGTGTGTGTGTGTGTGTGTGTGTGAGAGACAGTTGAGCTCATCCTTCTGTGGGTGTGTGTGTGTGTGTGTGTGTGTGTGTGTGTGAGTGTGAGAGACAGTTGAGCTCATCCTTCTGTGTGTGTGTGTGTGTGTGTGCGTGTGTGTGTGAGACAGTTGAGCTCCTCCTGTGTGTGTGTGTGTGTGTGTGTGAGACAGTTGAGCTCCTCCTGTGTGTGTGTGAGAGACAGTCAAGGTCCTCGTGTGTGTGAGAGACAGTTGAGCACTTCCTTCTGTGTGTGTGTGTGTGTGTGTGTGTGTGTGTGTGTGTGTGTGTGAGAGACAGTTGAGCTCATCCTCCTGTGTGTGTGTGAGAGACAGTCGAGGTCCTCGTGTGTGTGAGAGACAGTCGAGGTCCTCGTGTGTGTGAGAGACAGTTGAGCACTTCCTTCTGTGTGTTTGTGTGTGTGTGTGTGTGTGAGAGAGAGAGAGAGAGACAGTTGAGCTCCTCGTGTGTGTGTGTGTGTGTGTGAGAGAGACAGTTGAGCTCCTCCTTCTGTGTGTTTGTGTGTGTGTGTGTGTGAGAGACAGTTGAGCTCCTCCTTCTGTGTGTGTGTGTGTGTGTGTGTGAGAGACAGTTGAGCACTTCCTTCTGTGTGTTTGTGTGTGTGTGTGTGTGTGTGTGAGAGAGAGAGAGAGAGACAGTTGAGCTCCTCCTTCTGTGAGATGATGTGCTTCTTACACAGAATAAGGCAGTCGTGTGTTTATTATTCATGTTTAATAAATCAGAGTGTTTCAATCTGTTTATTCAGATACAGAGTGTGATGACCATAAGGGTTTCTGGAGTGATGTGTGTTATCTACTTCTGCGGAGGGGTGTGTGGGGTCTTCACACAGAGTATGGTCTCTATATAGATTTTTTTCTTTGTCTGGCAGTGAAGGTAATGCCGTTTGCTAATCTGATGGGTCTGCTGGCGTCGGGTACGGACTCGACCGCAGTGTTGCGATGCATTCAACAGGTGGCGCTGCTGGTCCAGGGAAACTGGGTCGTGAAGAGGTCAGGCTTTTTACAGTACATCTATGCTGATGCATGACGGTTCAGTAGATGAAGCTCGCATGGGACCAGTTTTATTTTTTTAGGAGAGTATATTTACCCATATACTGATATTTTTTCATTTATATTTAATGATTATGTTTATAATGTATAATGTTTTTTGGTCTCCCTGCATAATTCATCTTCAGAATAGATAGTTGCAATAATGTTTTTGTCTTTATGCAGCTGTAAATTTCCACTTGGGGATAAATAAAGTTGTATCTTGTCTTAAAATGCTGTGATTTGTGTTTGCCAGTGACGTGCTGTACCCCAAAAACACGTGTAGTTCACACAGCGGCGTTCCTGCTGAAGTGCTCTGTCGCGGACGAGACTTTGTGGTGAGCTTTATTTTTTACTCTAATATGTATAATAGCTTAAAGTCCCCCTGTAGTCAACTACTTTATCCCTTAAAACTCATCTCTGATCACCAAAATGACATATTTGAAACGTTTTTTTTCATATTCGAAAAAATGATGTTTTTCCTTGAAAAAACGTCTTCATGCCTTAAAATATCTTGAATGTAACTCGACACCCTTGCCTCATTTAGTATGCGCGGTTCTATGAATATGCAAATGAGCCCCGCCTCCACTCACTTGCTCACTCACTCAGAGATCCACTGGTTGACGATCACACGTTGATCTGATTGGTTACAAGGAAGTGTGTGACGTCAGAAACACCAGCGATTTCAAACCGTGTTTTTGAGACTGTCTTTGGTTCACTGCAGTTTTAAGCAGAAAATACTCAGCAATGCTGTCGACTTATGAACTTACACATGGTTTGTCTTAAAGCAGATTAAAATAGACATATAAACTACATTAAAAGCTGGATTTTCACACAGGGGGCACTTTAATATGATTCCGGTCTCCTGGTTTGGATGGTAATGACAAGCCGTATCATCACATCATGCTATATAATAAGTGTTGCTCTCCTGATTGGATCTTTGCGTTCTCAGATGTGGAGATTCACTCTAGAGCGAAGCCTGATGAGGAAAGAGGTCGCTGCCATCATAAAGGTTTGTGGCTGAATTAAAACCAGTACAGAAGATGTAATGTTTTTACCATTATAGTGTTAACATAAACACTTATGAAACCATATCTAGATGTATGCACTCTAACCCTATAAAGCATACTGTATCATAATTGATACACAAATACCCTTTAAATTATCAAAACTTCACTGATAAATCTGTTTACTTTTTTAAAAAGTTTACTTTTTTAGCAAGTAAAAGCCTTTTAGTGTAACTACAACCCTGCTATGACATCCGCACCGATTTGAACCCTTAAAGACCTAGAACATTTTTGGAGCACCTGACTCGCCTGTTTTTTCTTTATTTCTCTAACCCGTTATAGCAGTCAGCATCAAGTGCCATATATCATTTTAAACAGGAGAACTTGGAGTTTCCATCTAGCTCATTTAAATTCCCAATTTTACATTCATTTTGTCTTTGAATGGATGAATTTACCAGATTTAAGAAAAACGGTAGCACATTTTTATTTTTTTACTCAACTCAAACAAATCCTCCTGTAGTTTGGATTTTTTTCTTTGGAAAGTTTTACTGGGATATTCTAGACATCCAGATGAAATTTTGGCTACATGTTACAATCCCTAAGCAAGTTATAGCCATTTATTACAACATTATTATAGGCGATTTTCAGTGAAAAGCTGGTGTGTTTTTCAATTTACTGACAATGTAGAAGTTCAGGAAGTAAAATAAATAGAAAACATTGTAATGGAACACTGAAGCAAAAGTGACATGTATATATATAAACCAATCTGGGCATGAGGACGGGACTAAGCATCAACAATCATTCCTGTTCGGCTCAGAGAAACAAACCGCATGTGTTTTTTATGACGAATCAATGCTGATCAAAACCTGATGACGCAATCACATTCACTACGGAGCCTCTGAATGTCCAAACGCGATGCCACATAAAAGCCGAGAACCTCCTCTTTATGGGACTTTTTAAAGCATACAGATTGAATTAGCGGTTCAAAAGTTATTAAACATTTAGGGAACAATCGTTATTTTTAGCCGCCGGCGGCTGTATAGGTCTTTAAGGGTTAATCAAGTAAACATAATAACTTTAATATTGTTAGTAATATTTAATCTGAACTGAAGCAACTCAGGTTTACTTGATTATCCAGACATCATTAGTTATACAAATCATGAGTATTAAATATGATGATCAGGCTTTTGAGGAAGGTTTATTTGTTCATCTTTCACTCATCATTGTATTGTGTTGCATTATATGTTTTAAAACTACATATGTCCATATAAATATCAGCGTCTCAGTTTGAGTCTCTGAATGAAATCGAGTTGTTTTTCCTCCATATTCTCACTATATGAGCCATGATGTCGCAAATATGATACTTAAAAAAAAAATTTTTAACAATGTATTCAAATTTCAACAGAATATTTAATGTCTTTTGTTAAGTAAATGTATTATTATTTGATATGTCAGTCTTTACAGGGTTAATTATGTGCATTAATCAACCCTGTATGTTATTCAGCATGTGGTATTGATGTGTGTCTCGGTCATGTGATTCCAGCTTCCTCCCGAGGACGTGAAGGACTTCTTGGAGCAGATGTCGGTCCCGCGAGTGAACCGAGGCTGGGAGTTTCTGTTGCCCACGGATCAGGATTTCGTCAGGAAGCATCCAGATGTGGCGCAGCGGCAGCACATGCTCTGGCTCGGCATCCAGTCCAAGTATGACATGACCTCTTACACACCGCCATGAACCTTACCAGTCCGTTCATTTGTTGCTTTTAAAGAGATATTTAATCCAGATATGAACCTTTTATCATTTAATCAGCCCATGTTGTTCTAGCACCATATTTTCTTTATTATTTTTGGTTTGGCAGTAAAAATCATGTGTATAGAAGAGCATCTTTTGTGTTTTATGAAAGAAAGTAAATGGAGCGAACCTGGAAGATAAAATCCCATTCATTTTCTTCATAGGATAATTGATTATTAACGATAGGGCTGTAAACGATTAATCGAATCCAAAATAAAAGTTTGTGTTTACATAATGTGTGTGAATTGTGTATAATTATGTTGTATATATAAATACACACACATGCATGTATATATTTAAGATTTTTTATTTATTTATATATAAAATAGTTATATTTATAAATAATATAAATTAAATAAAAATATATATGCAGTATATAAATGCAAATATTTCTCAAATGTATACATGCATGTGTGTGTATTTATATATACAAAATAATACACAATTCACACGTATATTATGTAAACAAACTTTTATTTTGGATTCGATTAATCGTTTACAGGCCTAATTAACAATAACTTATGAACTGTTATAGAAAGCTACGAGGTTGTTGTGAATTGATGTCAGCCTGCATTAATCATCATATTTAATGGCAATATTCCTGGTGGATAAACTACATTACCCATAATTCTGCAGAGAAATCTCCACCAATCAGAGAATCCAAACAAATTGTGCCAAAAGAACCGCCCACTTCCATGAAGCATTGCAAATGACGTAGATTCTTTTTTTTTTATTTAATGTCATATGCAATGAGTTATGGGATTATAGTTCTTTTCTTCACTAAATATTAAGTTCACAGGTTTGTCTTTTTATCAGATTTTCAATGAACTCAAATACTTTTTTTTTTTTTTTTTTTGCATCAAATCAAAGTTTGTAAAGTGTCTCTCCTCGTAGCTGGGTGGCTATTTAAAAATCCCTATAGGAAAATGAATGGATAAAATACAAGACTATACCGGGTTAGAACTACATGGAAGTTTTGAGTTTTTGTGCTAAAAAAATGAATAACGCAGAATATTAAAGATATTAAACACAGTTTGGTCTCAGGCCTTTAATAGGATGTGGGAATCTCAGTCAGTTTCTAAATGAACTCTATATTGCAGGTTGGAAAAGGTGTTTAACTTCTCCAAAGATGACTTTGTGCCTAAAAAGGATCCTCAGATGGGTATGTTCTGACTTTCACTTGTGTACTCTAGTGTTTATAGATATACAAGTGTGTGTAAATATAGATATAGTGTTCAGAAGTTTGGGATTGGTCATTTTTTGTTTGTTTGTGAAAAATCTTCTGCTCACCAAAGCTGCATTTATGTGATCAAAAATACAGTAAAATTGTGAAATATTATTATAATGTAAATCTGCAGTTTTCTATGTGAATATATAGTAAAGTGTAATTTATTCCTGTACATTTTCAGCATCATTACTCCAGTCTTCAGTGTCACATGATCCTTCAGAAATCAGAATAATATGATGAGTTGATGCTCAAGACACATTTATGATTATTATTAAAACAGCTAAGCATAATGCATTTTATTTTCCAGGATTCTTTGATGAATAGAAAGTTCAAAAGAACAGCATTTATTTCAAATAGAATCTTTTGCAACATTAATGCTGTCACTATAATTAACTTAATGCATCCTTGCTGAATAAAAGCACATTTTTTGAACGCTACTGTATGTGTAGCACACACTAGTTTCTCCGCGTGTCTCAAGCATGTGTGTGTCACGACAGATCCGGTTCACGTCAGCGGAGACGAGCGTGTGAAAGCGGCGCGGGAGAACGCGAGAGAAACCCACGGCGTCCTGCAGAGAGAGCTGGACGCCCGCAGACTGAAGGGGTCGCGACCCCCGGGGGAAGTGCGGGTCAAGCAGGAGCCGGTGAGTGACTCTGAGGAGCCCATGGACACGTCAGGCTCGCTCACCAACGGCTCGCTCAACGGTTACCCCGCCGCAACCTCGCCGGCGGCGGACGCTCACAATGGACACGCGTCGGCTCACGCGTTCACGCCGGAGCTGCAGGAGTTCGTGCAGAACACCTTCAGGAAACATCACGTCCTGTGCCTGAGCGAGGTCAAGCGTCTGTTCAACCTGCATCTGGCCAGCTTACCCAGCGGCCACTCGGTGTACGGTCACGTGACCGACCGCATGCTGACCGAAGCCATCCTCCAGAGCCAGTGCAAGCAGATCCTGGTGCCTGTGAGTACATGTCCTCATGCTCACTTTAAATGCTTCGTTAGGGTTAGTATCATATCACTTTTTATGATTTAAGTTTGAGTACGTTTTTATTTAGATTTTTTTAAACCCTAAAAGTTTTAAGTTGTTTTTCATTTTAAAATACTGTATTTTCTGGATTATAAGTCGCTCCGGAGTACAAATCAAGATGCATCGATATTAAACTTCTAGCTAGTACGGATTCCTGTGATTATGAATTAAAAATCACTAGTACATTTATTTAGCTAGCACATATAAAGCTAAGCTACATCACTTTGACTTCATGGTGATTCATTTGGCCATTATTTTCCTAAAGATTTTACCTAATTTTTAATTTTTTGCAAAAAAAAACATTTTTAAATTTTAAAAACATTTTTTATTTTTTATTGTGGTCAAAATAAAGGTTCTTCTGATTGGTAGAGAATCCTTTTAAGCCTTTTTAGAGCATATATATATATAAAATGTACGTATAACAAACACACACACATATACATACATTATATATAATGCATGTATATATATATAATGTGTGCGTGTATATTTATATTAAAAAATATATATATATACACATACATATTCCCATAATTCTATGTGTGTTCTGTTTATATTTTGTGATTTTTATGTATGTCAAGTTTTCCTGCAATGTTTGGTTCCCAGAACACTGGATTTAGGTTATAAAAATATTATCTAAAAAGATTTTGTTCCCAGAGAAATAACCAAAGGTAATCAAGTCAGAATACATATTTTTGATTAAGTTAAACCATTGGGCATGTTTATATATTGTTTTGAAGTAAAAATAATAATTTTGCTTGCATCAGAGAGTTAATATTATCAGTTGGTTTTGTTTTCGTTTGTTTGTCTGTGTCGCTCCTTAAGATAATGTTTGATTTTAAGATGTGCTTCAGTCCTTTGTTCCTGAAGCTTATTGGATTAAGGGTGTGTGTGTGTGTGTGTGTGTGTGTGTGTGTGAATGTTTTCTTCCCTCTTTAAGGTTTAACACAACACACAGATCCTGATGTCAGGATATAATTTCAGATCCATTGTGTAGTAACTGTGTTTCTCTCGTGTGTGTGTGTGTGTGTGTGTGTGTGTGTGTGTGTGTGTGTGTGTGTGTGTGTGTGTGTGTGTGTGTGTGTGTGTGTGTAGTTTCCTCCTCAGAGCGGATCCACAGCGGATGAGCAGAAGGTGTTCGGTCTGTGGGAGAGCGGAGAAACCTTTGACAAGGTGCTTTATTCGCTGTGAACCTCTTTCTTGATCCTCACACTCGTCGTGTGTGTGTGACGGGATTGCAGTGGTGTGTGTGTGCGCACAGATGTGTGTGTGACGATATTGCAGTGGTGTGTGTGCGCACAGATGTGTGTGTGACGAGATTGCAGTGGTGTGTGTGCACACAGATGTGTGTGTGACGGGATTGCAGTGGTGTGTGTGCGCACAGATGTGTGTGTGACGAGATTGCAGTGGTGTGTGTGCGCACAGATGTGTGTGTGACGAGATTGCAGTGGTGTGTGTGCGCACAGATGTGTGTGTGACGGGATTGCAGTGGTGTGTGTGCACACAGATGTGTGTGTGACGAGATTGCAGTGGTGTGTGTGCGCACAGATGTGTGTGTGACGGGATTGCAGTGGTGTGTGTGCGCACAGATGTGTGTGTGACGAGATTGCAGTGGTGTGTGTGCGCACAGATGTGTGTGTGACGGGATTGCAGTGGTGTATGTGCGCACAGATGTGTGTGTGACGGGATTGCAGTGGTGTGTGTGCGCACAGATGTGTGTGTGACGGGATTGCAGTGGTGTGTGTGTGACGGGATTGCAGTGGTGTGTGTGTGACGGGATTGCAGTGGTGTGTGTGTGAGACGGGATTGCAGTGGTGTGTGCGCACAGATGTGTGTGTGACGGGATTGCAGTGGTGTGTGTGTGTGACGGGATTGCAGTGGTGTGTGTGCGCACAGATGTGTGTGTGACGGGATTCCAGTGGTGTGTGTGTGTGACGGGATTCCAGTGGTGTGTGTGTGAGACGGGATTGCAGTGGTGTGTGTGTGCACAGATGTGTGTGTGACGCGTGTCTTGTCTCCGCAGCACCGGCAGGTTCTGTTCGAGATCTTCATGAAGAACTATCGCGTCAGAAGAAACGTGATCCAGTCTCGCCTCACACAGGACCTCGGGGACGCCGTCACCAAGACCGACGTGGATCGACTGCTCAAGGTGCTGGCGCAGATCTCACACACTCCGGCTGCAGATCTCGCACACTCCGGCTGCAGATCTCGCACACTCCGGCTGCAGATCTCGCACACTCCGGCTGCAGATCTCGCACACTCCGGCTGCAGATCTCACACACTCCGGCTGCAGATCTCACACACTCCGGCTGCAGATCTCACACACTCCGGCTGCAGATCTCGCACACTCCGGCTGCAGATCTCGCACACTCCGGCTGCAGATCTCGCACACTCCGGCTGCAGATCTCACACTCCGGCTGCAGATCTCGCACACTCCGGCTGCAGATCTCGCACACTCCGGCTGCAGATCTCACACACTCCGGCTGCAGATCTCGCACACTCCGGCTGCAGATCTCGCACACTCCGGCTGCAGATCTCGCACACTCCGGCTGCAGATCTCGCACACTCCGGCTGCAGATCTCGCACACTCCGGCTGCAGATCTCGCACACTCCGGCTGCAGATCTCGCACACTCCGGCTGCAGATCTCACACACTCCGGCTGCAGATCTCACACACTCCGGCTGCAGATCTCACACACTCCGGCTGCAGATCTCGCACACTCCGGCTGCAGATCTCGCACACTCCGGCTGCAGATCTCGCACACTCCGGCTGCAGATCTCACACTCCGGCTGCAGATCTCGCACACTCCGGCTGCAGATCTCGCACACTCCGGCTGCAGATCTCACACACTCCGGCTGCAGATCTCGCACACTCCGGCTGCAGATCTCGCACACTCCGGCTGCAGATCTCGCACACTCCGGCTGCAGATCTCGCACACTCCGGCTGCAGATCTCGCACACTCCGGCTGCAGATCTCGCACACTCCGGCTGCAGATCTCGCACACTCCGGCTGCAGATCTCGCACACTCCGGCTGCAGATCTCACACACTCCGGCTGCAGATCTCACACGCTCCGGCTGCAGATCTCGCACGCTCCGGCTGCAGATCTCGCACACTCCGGCTGCAGATCTCACACACTCCGGCTGCAGATCTCGCACACTCCGGCTGCAGATCTCACACACTCCGGCTGCAGATCTCGCACACTCCGGCTGCAGATCTCACACACTCCGGCTGCAGATCTCGCACACTCCGGCTGCAGATCTCGCACACTCCGGCTGCAGATCTCACACACTCCGACTGCAGATCTCACACACTCCGGCTGCAGATCTCACACACTCCGGCTGCAGATCTCACACGCTCCGGCTGCAGATCTCACACGCTCCGGCTGCAGATCTCACACACTCCGGCTGCAGATCTCACACACTCCGGCTGCAGATCTCACACACTCCGGCTGCAGATCTCACACACTCCGGCTGCAGATCTCACACACTCCGGCTGCAGATCTCACACACTCCGGCTGCAGATCTCGCACGCTCCGGCTGCAGATCTCGCACACTCCGGCTGCAGATCTCGCACACTCCGGCTGCAGATCTCACACACTCCGGCTGCAGATCTCACACACTCCGGCTGCAGATCTCACACACTCCGGCTGCAGATCTCACACACTCCGGCTGCAGATCTCACACACTCCGGCTGCATTTACACTGCAGGTCTTGATGCCTAATTCCGATTTGCTGACTATCCGATTCTTTTGACGACCCGCTTACATCATCCTTTAAAAGTGACCCGTAGCCGATATTTGCGTTTACACTATACACTGCAGAAACAACCCAGTGTAGACGCTCTGACCCGGTAAATTATGGATATGATGTTATTAACGAAAATATGAACTACATTCTCTAAAATATGAGCATGTTCCAGTTTAATAAGTTTCAAGGGAGTAAAGCCTGATTATGCCATTAATTAAATAAAATTCTGTCAAATAAATTTTGTTTTAAAGAAATGTTCATTTAAAAGCAGCGCTCGTTCATCAGTGTATGATACAAGAGGTGCATATCAACCGTCACCGAGTCGCCGATAATCAATCTATCCTCACTAGGGATGCAAATTATCGATTAATTCATTAATCATTAGTTGATTGACCTTATCGATCGATTAACGATTAACTGATAATCGGCTATTTTCCTGAGAATGTAAATTTCTCACGGTATCAATAGTGTCTTTAACATAAAAAGCAAAATATTGCTTATATACTGAATAAAAATGCATGTTATATTGCTCAATTGATGTTTTATTGTAACACTGGTTTAGGGATGTCGATTTTCACAAATTCCAATGATCGATGGATGGATTTCGATGTCATTGATTATTTAATTATCAAATATGACTACTATACAACACGTCACCAGCGCCGCCTCAGACGCAGAGTGTGTGACTGTGGACGTGCTCTCCCTGAACACACTGAACACGGCAACTAAACCCAATGCATTCACAACCATTTAATACAATAGTGTTCTCATGTTGTGTAATACGTCAGTCCCAAATTATTCATCGTTATTATTAGTCGTGCATTTCTGCTTAAGCTGCGCGCGCTGAATGAATAGCTAAACTTGAGCACCCTAGCACGTTATTTAACTCAAAGAAACGCATCCTATATGAGATTCATCAGATATATTCAAAATAAACATAATATTACAAATTATTTCTGCACAAAATGACGCGAATGCACAAGTGAACTTGAACTAAGTTACGAGCCATTCATTCAGAATGATCATGTTGTGGACGCACTCTTCCTGGAGCAACGCGACACGGCAACTAAACTCAAATATTGCACAATGTTTTATTACAATATTGTTCTCTTTATAATGTTATGTAATATGACAGCCAATAGTCATTATTAGTCGTGCAGTGCCGTTGAGCCGCGCGCGCTGAAGCTGATCACGCGCACTACAGCGTTCATTCAAGGGATACGTCCAATATAAGATAAATCAGATATAGATCGGCATACACAAAATAAACACAACATTACAACTTACATTTGCACAAAAACAAAGGCTGCGAATGTACACACAAACTTAGTCATAATGAAGGTGTAAAATGATCCCAAACAAAACGCGCTCGCTTGGTTGAGCAGCGCACGCGCATGAACTGCTTAATCCATGATCGAGAAGTTGTATCGATTAAATGTATTATCGACAATAAATTAATCGTGGATTAATCGTTGACATCCCTACTCCTCACGCGTTACAACACAAGAATAATAGTAATTTGACCAATGGGTGCGGATACTTAAATCTGAGGAAAGTATTGGTGCGGGTGAGTGGCGGGTAAATAAAGAAAAAATTAAAATAAATCAACGAACTGTAATAGTTCAACTCATGGGCGGTTTAACTGGGGCTCGTGACGTACGTCCCAGTAAAATCTCAGTCTCCTATATTTCGCAGTAGATTAAAGGTGGGGTATGTGATTTGCAAAACGGCCGGTAGATTTTGAAAATACACAACTCAAATGGTCCTACCTTCTTTCCTTTGACTCCACCCATTCAAAGAACATGGACCAATCAATGGTACGACCGATTGATTGACGCACTTACTGTCCAATGATTCTAGGTGGTCTTGGAAATGATTGGCTGGAGTTTTTTGAGTCCTGCCTGCTCCACAGATGATTAAATTGCTTAATTTTTATTTCAGTGCTTCTAACTCAGTGGCTGTAAGTGGGTTAGGAATAGGATTTTAAGTGATTTTGAAAAAATGGCCAAAAAAGAGAATTACATACCCCACCTTTAATTTAGAATGATGATAACGGGTAAAAAGGATATTTTTTTTTCTATTATGCTATTTTCCACAATGTCAAAGCAACGCAGCTTAACCCAAAACACAATGGGACGCCAGGTGTGAAAATGTAAAAAAAAAATTAGAATGTCAAATTTTCAAATCGAATACCAACCCACCGAACGAATATTTGAATACTCGGGTCCAGTCCTACGGAGCTCATCCGCACATCTCTAATTATCCGGTGTTTTATTTTCCGCACTATTTTCACAGGTCAGCAAAACATTGCTCTCGTAAGGCGGAGAGAAACTCCACTGTGTTGAGCCTTCGTCCTCCATCACGCCGTTGATAAGTCATGTGATCACAGTTATCTGAGTTGACGTCCCCTTTTTAATGACGTACGACTCGCATTTACTGGGGAATATCCGATTTGTCTGCTTACACGGCACACACAAATGCACGTATCCGATTCATATCTGATTTATTTCCACATATGAGTGAGGCCTGAATTGGGTCACTTGAACCATGCAGTGTAAATGGACTTATGAGCTGGTTTAGTTTTACACGGTTCATATAAGACGCGTAAAGTCCTGGAAAACCCTTGAAAACAGACATAATTATGAAGAAGTGCTTGAATTATTCACATTTATTTTTCATTTTATTGATAAAACAATCTTTTGACACAAAATGAGCCCGTCTGATATCGATATAGAGGCATTATGCATGGCTATGAGTGATATTCCTCATATTAGTGTATGATACAGCTCTTATTCTTCAAGGCAATCATATATTCATGAGAGAAATAATCCGTTTGAATGAGGATATCTTTATCATAGTTAGTTATTGCATGTGCTGCACTTTATTTGTACTTTATTTTTATTTTTTAAAATAAATTACAAATAAATTTGTAATTTATTTTTATCTATTTACCTTTTTTTAGAATTTAAAAGATGACAAAGAAAGATGTTGTTTGATAAGTGAGATCTTAAAAAAAAAAGAAAAAAAAGTAGTGTTTCAAAAGTCCTGTAATTTGATTGGACAGTATCTGTACGAATATTAAAATGATGATCAACAATGATTCTCATAAGAATACTGATGTGTGTTGTGTAGGAGTGCTGTATGAGTCTGGGAGGGATGTGGTATCTGAAGGGAACGGTTCGCTCCTGACGGGAAGAGTCGGAGCGCTGGGATCCTGTCAATCAGCTCGTCTGCCTCCGGAGGCGGAGCTAAACACACCAACCAATCGCTGCCCTCGGCTGAGCGGGGTGGGAGGAGCTTCTGCACACACAGACCCTTCGGACTCACACACGAGCGTCTCAGAGGAAGGGCTGAAGATCCATTTAGTTCTGCCATTGAAGCGTAAGGAGAGGAGCTGTGCTGAACGTACTTGGACTATCGTTTGGTTTTCTTTTTTATGATTTAAAATTAGTTGTTTCTGAAAAAAGATGATTGGAGATCATGGTTCAACTCGTTTCATCCTGCTTGTGGCCTTTGGGAACTTATCGTCAGGTTTTGCCATTGTTTAGTACATGTAGCTGACTGAAGAGAAAATGTTTGATTTAATAATCCTCTTGGTTTTATTGCATATTGTTGTTTTTTTTGTTTTTTTTAGTGCTGGGCAATGATTAATAGCATCCAAAATAAAAGTGTGTTTACATAATGTGTGTGTGTACTTTGTATAATTATTTTGTATGTAAATACACACACATGCATGTATATATTTAAGAAATATTTGCATGTGTATATATAGTGTATATTATATATAAATAAATTTGTCTTAAATATATACATGCATGTGTGTGTATTTACATATCCAAAATAATTATGCAAAGTACACACACATTATGTAAACACACACTTTTATTGTGGATGTGATCAATCGTTTCACAGTTCTAGTTTTTGTTCTAGTTTATATAAACATGACTTCACTGTAACCAGGAAATCGGGTCATAAATACTATGATCTTTGTCAAATATTAATTTCTCTGCTCTCATTGGATCAAACGAAGGCCGTAAAGTTCCTCGTTCACTTTCTGAAAGGTTTACAACTCAAATAACCAAAAACACACACTCGGATATTGTGGTTTCTGGAGCAGTTTAGATCAAATCTGACCAACAAATAATAAAAAGCTAATATATGAATCAGTGTTCATGAATATTTATTGGCATTTATTGTTGATTTGCGTCAGAACGGAAGCTCCGAATGAAAAGCGAATTTATATTAAATGCGAAAACAATGTAAATGTTAATTATTATGAAAATTAAAATGCTTCATGCGAGTGCATCAGAGGTTTTGCCGGCTTCATCTCAACGGTTAAAGTGATGTGACAGAAAGTGCCTCTTAATGATTCAGGGGAAATATTGCATCAATCGTATTATTATTATTATTATTATTGTTATGACTGAAAATCCCTTCACATCTGTAACTCATGTCTGTCTCATCCACACCTGGATATGAAGCGTTCACCGCCACGTCTGTTTTTATGCATTCCTCATATTCATAAGCTGGATCACAAACTCCATCAGATGTTTTTTTTATTTGTATATCATTCTGAATAAATGTTGCAACGGAAATCTTGTCTTATTTTATTGTTTTCATGTAGAAGATGATTCATATTCAGGAATATTTGTGATTTAAATGCACTTATACTCTCGGATGATTAACTACATTTAGCTGAATAATGACTGTTGCTTTATAGCTGGAATTACATTTTATAACATTAAAACTGTTATTTCTGTGTTTATAATGCATGTGAGACTTCTGTATTGCATAAAGTGACTACATGCAAACAGAACAAAAGCGCTGGAAAATGATTACCGTACATATTTTTAATGTCATTTTTAATCACACTATATATTAAGGTCCCTTTCGGTAATGTTCTGGGGTATTTCAGGTCAAAAATGGCCCGAAGCGTTTAAATAAAAAAATGTTTTAAATCGTAGCTTCATCAGAATGGTCTGAAACTTGGTGACTTTATTGGTACTTGGTATATGGGGACAGGATTTGATAAGTCTAAGTGGTCGTAAAAAAAATAGTCACACTCAGGACCTTCGGGTCAAAAATGACCCCCATAGGAAATGAATGGGAAATTGGCAAAAATATGAAAATACAGAGTTTTTTGTGCATACAATCTACAAATCGGCCAGGATGCAGAAAAAAAGGACTCAACAGTGAAGGGGTGAATCTCTAAAACATCAAGAGTGCAAAACAGACATAAAACACACACACACACACACTTATACACACAAAAACACACACAAATGAACGCGTGTCATTCCAAAAGCTAATTTTGGGAAATGTGTGAAATAAAAGCATATATTTAACCAACCAAACAAACAAAAAACTTTACAAAAATAGTCTTTGAGAATCTCTTATTATATTAAAATCCACAACCTGAAAAAAATAGGGAAATATGTGCAAAAACAACTAGAATTCACAACATATTTTCTTAAAATATGATATTGCACAATAATTATGCTCACTACATCCACCAGATGGCACCAATCTGACTTCAAAAATTGTTTTCTATAGGCACTCTACTTTAACCTGAAATACAGCATTAATAATAATAAAAATCTATTATATTCAATGGGGAAAAAATGGATCATAATTATTGCATAAATATTAATTATTTTCATCAAATTCTCTCAAAACACCAAAGAAAAAATTAAAAAATATTATTGAACAAAAATACATTTCATTGATTTTGCTGAAAAGAAAAAATCTCATTTTTGACCCGAAAGTCCTGAGTGTGAGTCATAAATGAAATACTCTAGAGGGTTAATGCACCAACTAATAAGCAATATATGTTACTGTATTAATCTTTATTAGAATCAGTCAATAAAAATACAGCTGTTCAAGCAAACTAAAGTTCTTTAAATAACATTACCAGGTGCAACTTTTGCTAACACTTTATTTAGTGTCCTTGTTACACGTTATAATGTTGCCCATATTCTGTAGTAATAACAGTAAATAATACATAATTATATGACTAATCTTAACCCATAGTGAGTACATATTACTCACACTGTAACAATGACACCTTAAAATAAAGTTTTTAACTTGTTTACTAAGTTGTGAATGCATAAATGTTTATACTCCTGGACTGATGGTCATTGTCTAACATCTGGATCTCTATTTGCAGACTTTGATAACAAATACATAGTTTTACCAACATTAAGATATAAACTTTATTAACCAATTAGAGATATTGAGCATTGCAGCTGATAATTCTTCTGCAGTTTGCTTTGCATATATATAATATAACTGTATCATCAGCAGACATCTGGAAATGAACAGTAGATGCACAAACATCAGGTAGGTCATTAATATAGACACGGAATAATAAAGGTCCCAATATTGAACCTTGAGGTACGCCAACAGAATTAGTGCTTTTTTTTTAAGTCTTATGGCCTACCTAAACCTGTTTTTTAATCAGCTAGGCATGATCTTGATTTATTTAATTACCTCTGGTAAGAAATTATAGTTTGATAACTTATGAAAAGTCCCCCTGTAGACAATAATTGTATCCCTTAAAACTCATCTCTGATCACCAACATTATATTTAAACTTTTTTACCTTGAATTTTTTCTTCATGGCTTTAAATATCTTGAATGTAACTCGACACCCTTGCCTCATTTAGTATGCGCGGTTCTATTAATATGCAAATGAGCCCCGCCTTCACTCACTCAGAGATCCACTGGTTGACGATCACACGTTGATCTGATTGGTTACAAGGTAGTGTGTGACGTCAGAAACACCAGCGATTTCAAACCGTGTTTTTGAGACTGTCTTTGGTTCACTGCAGTTTTAAGCAGAAAATACTCAGCAATGCTGTCGACTTATGAACTTACACATGGTGTGTGTTAAAGCAGATTAATAACACCACATACACACATAAACTACATTAAAAGCTGGATTTACACCACAGGGCGACTTTAATTAATCTCATGATTTACTGTATCAAATGATTTCTTTAAATCTAGATTGACAGCTCCCAGCACACCTCCTTTGTCCAATTTAGAATTAATATTGAATTTAAATATATTTATATTATATTAATATGAAAAATTATACTTTTTTAAACCCAACCGAAATCGGATGTACTGAGATTTGTGAATCATTACTTTTTCAGAATGTGCGTAATAGCGCCCCCTGCCGTATAACAGTGAAAACACGGATATGACAATATGAACAAAGTGCGAACTCCAGTCCAGTTATAATCTAGTCGGGTGTGTTGAAGATAATAGACTGAAGCATCTGATCTGTTCTCTCTCTGTCTGTCTGATAAAGCCTGATGTCACTCAAATCTTATCGAAGCTTTGATTAGACGACGCAGCATTTCTGATGTCCAGCGTCCAACGTGACAGTCTCCCTCCGGGGTTCAAGTCCATTTCTATGTGGAATAGAGTTTGTGAGGAGGACTGGCCTCGTTTGCACTGCTGACACGGGTCAAAGGTCACATGCAGTGATGCAAACACACAGTTCAAGACGAATGATGACCAACAACATTATCAAGGTTGAGAACTTGAGATTGAAACACATGAACAACTAATCACAAAGTTCACATGCCAATAATAAAAAAAAGAGTTTGCTAATAACTGATATCTGCAAGATAATGGATTTCCTTTAAAAGATGATGCAACACATGCACTGATCAGTTATGACTAAAAAAAGCACTGGACTTAATTCCACAAAGCTTTGTTTTCCCTATATGCAAAATAAATAAAGTTTTGCATTACAAATTATTTTTGCATTACATAATTTTCACATTACCATATTGCAGACCAATTCTATATTTAAATAGTATAAATATTTATGAATATTTGTGTCGATCTAATGTTTGCATCTGTTCTGCCTTTAATTTTCAATGATTTTTAATAAATAGTCATTGTTTCTGGATTAGGTGATTATTTTTTTAAAGGACACATTACATTTACAATTAAGTTTTACAAGAAAACACTTCAAAATTTCATGTTTTTATGCCATTATTTTGTTTGTGAAATTACATTTCTGAGTGAAAATAGTTTTTTACATCTATTTATTTAATTTTTTTCAGTGCAAAGCACAAATCTCTAAAGATGCAAAGCAGCGCCTCATCATTCGCCTTGGTCCTGTTTTCCTTCAGGTCCTCTTTGCTCTTTTGAATGAAGGTGAAAATCTCAGTAAACAAGGCTTCAAATCTCATTAACCGCAAAGCTAACAAACACATGTTCTAAGGACGATTAGCTAATGTTCTGGGCTTTGTATGCGGGCTGCCCGTGGTGTGTGTGTTCACACCCTGAGTGTGTGTGTGTTTGAGCTTTGTGTCTCTGCGTGAACATCCCATCATTCTGGGGTAATATATCATCTGAAGATTCACTCCACTATAAAACACAGAAGATTTAATATTAGCTTCAGAAGTCAGTTTACAGAAGTGTTTGCAGTAACATTTAGAA
Organism: Phoxinus dragarum; assembly: GCA_033366665.1. Taxonomy (NCBI): domain Eukaryota; kingdom Metazoa; phylum Chordata; class Actinopteri; order Cypriniformes; family Leuciscidae; genus Phoxinus; species Phoxinus dragarum. The sequence goes on from JARPMJ010003331.1 coordinate 66,504, forward strand.
GTGCTTTATATTCAGTCATCATATATATTTCTGTACATTTCATTAAAATGTACTGGTTCTGTCGGAATAAATCATGTTCAAGTACACTGTAATTTTTTTTTTTTAAGTTTTACAAGAAAACACCACAAAATTTCATGTTTTTTACGTGCCATTATATAGTTAAATAAAATAAACAATCTCAAATCTCTAAAACATCAGTGCCTCATTTGGGCTTGGTCCTGTTTTCCTTCAGGTCCTCTTTGCTCTTTTGAATGAAGGTGAAGATCTCAGTGAACTGGGCTTTGTATGCGGGCTGGTGTGAAGTGTGTGTGTGTGTTTGAGCTGTGTGTCTCTGCGTGAACATCAGAAGCGTGTCGTATTTCTCCTTCAGGGCGACGTACTGCGCATCCATCTCGCTCAGCAGAGATATCCCATGATGCTCGTCACCGAGCCACTGCAGGCTCCGCCCCCCGTGATCAGCCACGCCCACTTCGTCATCCGATGCGAGGGACTCGTTGTGTCTCTGTTTGCTGGAGCTCAACAGAAGGCGTAGCTCCTGGACTTCAGCTTGGGTCTCGGTGAGCCGGCGCTCGTAGACTCCCATCAGCGCCGCTTTGGGCTCCAGATCGCTGAGCTCGTGGGCCAGAACGCGGGCTTCTCGCTCGGCCGACTCTCTCTGAGCGCGCTCCGTGTGCAACTGGGCCTGCAGGGACCGGGACGAGCGCAAGAGCTCCCAGAACTCCTCCTGTTCCTCCCGGTTCAGGGAACAGATGCTGCTGGAAGAGGAGAGCTCATGGGAAAAGCGCCTGAAATAAATATAGCAGAGCCATTAGTCAGGTAACCGCAAAGCTAACAAACATATGTTCTAAGAACGTTTTGCTAATGTTCCCATTAAGTTGTGAAAACGTTCAAGTGGCAATCTTCTCTCTTGAATCAACACTGAGTGATTAAACTGCAGTTCCTCCACTGGCCACCAGAGTCCGGCTGCAGAAGAGACTCAATCCCATAGACCCGCATGTTAAAATGCCCAACTTTACAGCAGAATAAAACATGTTTACAGTCTGGTGCAAAAAGTGGTTTTGGTCTATATAGCTAATGTTGCCCTTCATGACGACTGTGAGGGGGGTGAGTTATTTTATAACTCATCTGTTTAAATTATATTAAGCCTTAAAGTTCTGCATAATCATGGTCGTGGCCCGTGAAAACATTCAAACATCCATAAAAATGTTTTTTCGATAACACTTTACAATAAGGGTCATTAGTTAATATGAACTAAGAATGAACAATACTTCTACAGTATTTATTAATCTTAGTTCATATTAATTTCAACATTTACTAATACATTATTAAAATCAAAGGTTGTATTAGTTAACATTAGTTAATGCACTGTGAACTAACATGAACAAACAATGAACAGCTGGATTTTTATTAACTAACATTAACAAAGATTAATAAATACTGTAACAAATGTATTGCTCATGGTTAGTGTTAGTTAATACATTAATTAATGTTAACCTTATTGTAAAGTGTTACCGAAAAATCTTGGTTATTCGAGTGTTTAGGGAACATTCCATTTTATAATTTTTTAACATTTTGAACGTTATTTTTGACTGTTCTCTGAACATTACGAAACAAGTAACATTTAAAAAATGTTAAACGAACGTTCAACCTACACGTTATAGAAAATACCTAAACTCATCGAACAAACAATGTTTTTGTCACGGCAAAATATAAGGTCACATTTTTATATATGTGCACAAAAGAGGGAAATTATTACATATAAAGTCACAATTGCAAGAAATAGTGCTGGAATTGGAATTGTAAAAAATATTGATTCAATTATGAAACCAGAATAATTTTTTGGAGTAAAGTACATGGAGGAAAATCAAAATTATTTTTTTTAGCTTTTAGTATGAATATGTTAGTCTTAAGGTTATGAATAAGCAAAATTCTGTTGCGTTCCAAGTCACTTCAGTGGGATTTTAAATATATAAATCATATTTTCCCTTTTCTTGCATCATAATCACCCTGTGTTAACTCAGATTAAGAGATTTATAATGTTTGGGTCTGAAACCTAATAAGCACAGGCCAGTTCTTTTTCTTTACTATTTTCTTTATTTTTTATGCATGATATTTAATTTTCTTATGTATGATATTTTTACTTATGCATCTGTTGTGATTATTTTATGACTCCTTTTCTATGCAAAACACTTTGTATTATTATCATTGTGTATGAAATGTGCAATATAAATAAACTTACTAATGCACTTAGTCCACTATATGACTGAAAGGCCACTATTATAACTACAGGTTTAACTGACCTAAAAACAGTGTGGTTTAAAACGTGCAAAGACATACTTCTGTAATCGACACTTGCAGCATGTGACTCCCTGAACATGACCGTGCAGTGGTGAATCCAGATGTGCATGACCGTGCAGTGGTGAATCCAGATGTGCATGAGCGTGCAGTGGTGAATCCAGATGTGCATGAGCGTGCAGTGGTGAATCCAGATGTGCATGACCGTGCAGTGGTGAATCCAGATGTGCATGACCGTGCAGTGGTGAATCCAGATGTGCATTGGACCAGGTCTGTTCTGCAGAAACCAGTTTGATCCTCTTCATTTCTCTCTGGAGCTCGTCTATCTGCGTCTGCAGCCCGTCCACCGTCTCTGTGAGCCTGAGGAGACGCGTCACTTAAAGCGGTGGTTGATTATGATTTGACTTTTCTAACTGTAGTTAGTGTGTATTGTTGCTGTTTGATCATAAACAACATCTGCAAAGTTACAACGCTCAAAGTTCAAAGCAAAGGGAGATATTTACTTTTACAGAAATCACTTTTTTTTAGGGCTACAACAAATTAACAGGTTAGTGACATCACTAATCGTAAAATTTACATAAACCCCGCCCCCGGGAACGTGATTTATAGATTATTATAAAACCGTTAGTTCCAATCATTGATTCTGATTGGTCAATAGCTGTTTATTCGCGATAAAACATGACCGCTTCACCCAACGGTTCTATGTATCACTACGCAACACCCCTAGCAACCGCTCTTAGCAACTTAAACACATGTTTGATCTCATTGATATTGTTAATAGGCCTATTGTGAGAGATTGAGTAACGTTAAGCGAGTGTACCTGCATTTACAGTAGACATAGCATTTTCCTTCAGGTCAGTCCTATATTCATAATAAAAAATCAGTTTGATGTTGCTGTTTACGATCAGGGACTATTTTTTCCAGCGGAAGGAAGGCTTTTAGTGATTTTACTTCATAAAAGTTGCATATATATACATATTTTTCGGCTTTAATAGTTGTATTGTGTGGTAACCGTTTTATAAAAGCAATAAGGTACTTGAGGCTAGTGCTGTATCGTAAGTCACGGCTGAAGGGTGTTGTTAGGCACGACGCAAAGCGGAGTTAACCTTATTACAAGTACGGTACCTTATTGCTTACTCATGACCGAATATGCTAATCGATGACTAGAAGATAACTACACATAATCTACATAAATTCATCAA